>CM029490.1:79809818-79919949 GCA_017140395.1 Eucalyptus lansdowneana
TTTTTGGGGTATTTCTCTAGTGCATATAATAAACCTCTACTCAAGCTCTCTATTTAGTGCTAGACCTCCACCCAAATTAGGAATCCTCCCAAATTGATTTGATAATTACCTCCCAAGTAAAAATCTATTCGATTAATTGGAATTCCTCTTAATGGGCAATCACCAGAATTGATTTATCCTGATATCCTTTCTAAATAAGACTCTTCTTATATAGACTTCTTCCTCTTCAGCGTCCTACCATAATAGGAATTCTTCTTGTTAGGTATTCTTGATAAGCAATCAACACGATATTTCAAATCAATTCACGAACATGTTGGGCTACTCCCAACAAATTTTGAGTTTCTGGCCAACCACAAAAATCGGGTATGCAACCAACGTTTACATTCTACCATTAACCAAACTCAGAAATCCAAGAGAGTAAAATTTTCCTAAGAAAAAGAAAATACTCATACAATTCGGATTCCGCAAGATCAGACTGCGGCTCTTCCTTCAAGTCCTCCACTGATCAGCAGAACTCGAGAATTTTCAACCTTCTCATGCTTGTGTATATAAAAAGATTTTACCTTCTTCAGCTTGATGGATCCAGTAACTTTTCCTAAGATTTAAAAGGAATCCATCCAAAGTTGCCTCTCACGATTTTAGTCTGCCTCGGATCACGACCACCTTAGGGCTCACCTGCAGATAAAATTTCTGGAGCTTCTTCAAGTTGGTCAGGTTAGGCAACTCGTCCAAAGATGGAACTCCTTCAAGCTTTAAGGCCCTCAGGTTCTCCAAAGCTTGGTGGCCTCTGAACTCTCTCACTTCAGCGCAATGAGCAACTTCCGAATCTGACAGCTCTTTCAAATTTGAAAGGTCTACTGACGTTTTTATTTCCCAGCATGATTCAATATTTAAGTACAACAAATTTTGAGGGAAAGCTAGGTAGGTATAGCAGCTTCTTGGAGCGGACCAGTTCTGATTCCTTGAGCTGTGAAAGAAGAATGATGTCTGAAGATGGGAGGGGAAATAATGAAATTCCAGCCGCAAGGATTCCAGCTTGCTAACCTTGCACGCGACGAAGGACTTGGAGCTTCAAAGAATTTAGAAGCATCATCAAAATTGTCAAAACCTGAATTTTCCATACAAATTAAATATCGAATTAATAAGTAATTTAACATCAAATGAATGTACATACATACATACATAAATACACACACACACACACACACACACACACACACACATATATATTTACTTTTCGTAATGAAAACCCAATACAGAAGATCCACCTTAAAAAGATATGTAGAGGCACTAATCTAAATGTCCCTAAACTCTGAAACTGACCAATATGCATAATATTTTAGAGAGAGTGAGTCTAAGCTCATATATATGAAAGCTCCATGTCCAAAATAGGAGGCCTACTCACCACTCAACCCAAGAATGCAACAGCATAGTAACAATTAGCGAATAAGGTCATATATCACTGTCAATAGGAAACCAATATTCACCTAAGATACAGTAATCTGTGCATTATATAAAAATGACTATAATTCTCTGTGCAATGAATAAAACAGATGCAGCATATGAGATTCGTTTTAACAGTCAAATGCACAGAATTGACCATACCAAATCTCATGATGCCTAGATATCAGTAGCTCATCAACCTTGGACCTCAAGCTCATTATATCACAAATAGACTATTCAAGTCACATCAGGTTACACAAGTCATATAATTTAATGTATAAATCATTGTAATTTGTCTTCTCAATCCTATAAAGAACAGTAGAACATCTCTTTTCCCAGATACTTATATACGTACTCAGAAACATTAATTACAATGTCGGTACATTGCTAACAACAGTAGTAGAATCTCAACGGAGTTGGTAATTTACCTAAAATGGGGAACAAGCACACTTGGAGAGCACAGAACAGTGGAGAGTTGTATGCTGCTTACGAAAGTAGCATTATTAATTTACTTACAACACTGGTAAAATTTCAAATGAGTTGATAACATACTACCTCATTGAAAAATTAGTAAATTTCTCATAGTGCTAGTAATCCACTTACGACACCAGAAAAATTTCCAGAAGAGTCAGTAATTTACCAATTTAGTGAGAAATTGCAAAATCTCAGCTTAATTTCGGTAATCTACTACCTGTTTACCTAACAAGCAAGTAACTAGTCATTTTCTTTTACCTAACAATTCCAATTTTGCTGGTAATCCCACCCAAAAATTTCAAATGATGAAACTAGAAACACAGTCATGAATCAACTCAGAAAACACTGCAGAAATCAGTTTTGAGTTGTCAAAGCTAAAGAACGTTTGTGATCATTGCAGATGATCGTTACCTAGGGTGCGTTATGTCTATGCTAGACACAATGCTTTGCCCCTACTTCTTCATTTCTTCAATATGGAAATTTTAATGGGAAATCAACGACAATTCAGTGAATATGGTTGCTGATGTCTGATCGAATCCACAACACTGAATGCAACATATTCTCAGGGTAATGTCTTGAGAACATTAATCTCTACGAATGAATTCTGCAGCAAGGCATCTTGGATCCTCGATGAATTTCTTCCATGACGAGATTAATCACTAAGTACACCTGCTAAAATTCTAGAATTTAGTAGGACCCCAACAGACCCAAAAAAAGAAGAAAGAAATTGCAGAACCAATCTAAGCTTAGAAGAAGAATCGAGTCCCAGTTGACTATATCACATGAGATAAATGAAAACAGCTAATCCCCCACAAGCTGATTCCACGTGAATGGTTTGGACTAGTTACTAAAGAGCGAAACTCAATCCCCTAATTGGTGCAGAATCGAACTGAAGCATACGAGTGAGCAGCAATGTGTGTTAAGAGCATGTGGATTGGTCAGGCTAAAACTATTAAAGATTAAATGCAGATGGAAGGAATCAATTGAGTCAGCTGAAGAGAGAGTTCATCGAAAGGCTATTTTCATTGCGTATGAATGACAAGTCATGACCGAAATAATCTAAAACAACTCCATCCGTTCCAAATCTTTTCCTTAATCCATCACTAATTGCATCAAGACACGCAAGCAGGCCCAATTCGTGCAAAACAGAAACGATGTAGAGAGAAATTCACCAGAAAAGGAACGGGAGACGATGAAGAATATCAAATCAGACAGCCGCCGAGCCTTAATGAAAATGCAGACAACCAAATGAAGATGCAGAGAAGGGAGGAACCCTTCTCGGCCTGAGTCAGCCACAACCGAAATGAAAAAGGCGAGAATTTTTAACACGATCCATGAAACCCACCGCGGAACGGATGGATGCGGCAGGAGGACGGGGTCGCTGTCCTGGAGGGAGATCTCCGCCCGATGGAGAGTCGCGTCTCGTGCTTCCGCTCGCGGTCGCCGTCGCGTTCATCGACGGTCGGAATCCGTTGGTGGTGGTTCTCGGCGAGCTTTTCCGCTCGGGGCGTCGCTGATGAGGGAGGAAGGACAAGGAAAGCGAAGGAAGGAGGGTAAGAAGACGGAGAGAGCAACGGGAGAATAAAGAAAGAGAGAAGAATGAGAGAGAGAAAAAAAAGGTTGGAATTTCAGAGGAGTGGGTCTCACCTGTGCAAGTGGTATCGAGAATATCCTACTCAGAGTCGGCTTTTTTCAAATCTCAGTACTCATCGGATTCCAGAATCTCCTCGAACTTCTCGCGTTCTTCTATATACAAATGCTTTAGCTTCCTGAAGCTTGAAGGATCGGATAACTTTCGTAGAGACTCACAACGAAAGATATAAAGCTCCTCCAATGATTCTGTCCTACCTCGAATTTCATTTAAATCAGGACAATGCTCTAGAATAAGTTGCTTGAGCTCCTTGAAGTTGGTCAAGTCAGACTTCCCTAGCCACCGAAGACCCACCAAAGATAACATCCTCAAGTTCTCCAAAACTTCTAAGCATGAATCTCTTCTAGATTCAGACAATCTTTTATAGTCAAATATCTTATATTCTTGAAGTTCAATGGATTACATAACTTTCGTAGAGATTCGCAACGATTGATACAAAGCTCCTCCAATGATCTTCGCCTATCTCGAATTTCAACCAGATGGGGACAAAGGTTTAGAACAAGTTCCTTGAGCTCATGGGAGTTGGTCAGGTCGGATAAATTCTCTAGCAATGGAAGATCCTCTAGAGATAACTTATGCAAGTTCTTTGACTATTCAGGGCCTTGAATCTCTTTTAGCTTCCCACAGCATTTTAAAGTGAAATATCTTAGATTCTTGAAGCTTATTGGATTAGATATCTTTTGTAGAGATCGGCAACAATGGATATGAAGCTCCTCCAATGATCTTAGCGTACCTCAAATCTTAAACAGACAAGGACAAAGGTTTAGACTAAGTTCCTTGGGCTCGTAGGAGTTGGTCAAGATGGATACATTCTCTAGCAACCGAAGATCCTCTCGAGATAACATACGCAAGTTCTTCAAATTTTTTAGGCCTAGAATTCCTCTTAGCTTCCAATAGTGTTTTGTAGTGAAAAATCTTATATTCTTGAAGCTTAAGGGATTAGATGTCTTTCGTAGAGATCGGCACCAAAGGATATAAAGCTCCTCCAATGCTCTTAGCGTACCTTGAACCTCAACCAGACGATGATGAAGGTTTAGACTAAGTTCCTTGAGGTCGTTGGAGTTGGTCAAGTTGGATAAATTCTTTAGCAACGGAAAATCCTCTAGAGATAACTTATGCAAGTTCTTCGAATCTTTCAGGCCTTGAATCTTTTTTAGCTTCCGATAGTGTTTTACAATGAAATATCTTATTTCCTTGAAGCTTAATGGATTAGATATCCTTCGTAGAGATCGGCAACAAAGGATATGAAGTATCTCCAATGATCTTAGCATACCTCGAATCTCAACCAGACGACGACGACAAAGGTTTAGACTAAGTTTCTTGAGCTCGTTGGAGTTGGTCAGGTTGGATAAATTCTCTAGCAACGGAAGACCCTCTAGAGATAACTTACGCAAGTTCTTCGAATCTCCCAGGCCTTGAATTTCTTTTAGCTTCCAACAGTGTTTTATAGTGACATATCTTAGATTCTTGAAGCTTAATGAATTAGATAACCTTTGCAGAGATCCACAATGATCGATTTGAAGCTCCTCCAATGATCTTAGCGTACCTCGAATCTCAACCAGACAAGGACAAAGGTTTAGACTAAGTTCCTTGAGCTCGTTGGAGTTGGTCAGGTCGGATAAATTCTCTAGCAACGGAAGATCCTCTAGAGATAACTTACACAAGTTCTTCAAATCTTCCAGGCCTTGAATATCTTTTAGATTCTGACAGTGTTTTATAGTGAAATATCTTAGATTCTTGAAGCTTAATGAATTAGATAACCTTTGCAGAGATCCACAATCATCGATCTGAAGCTCCTCCAATGATCTTAGCGAACCTCGAATCTCAACTATACGAGGATGAAGCTTTAGGCTAAGTTCCTTGAGCTCCTTTGAGTTGGTCAAATCGGGCAACTTCTCTAGCAATGGAAGATCCCCCAAAGATAACTTACTCAAGTTCTCTGAATCTTCCAGGCCTTGAATCTCTTTTAGATTCGGACAGCTTTCTAAAGTGAAATATCTTATATTCCTGAAGCTTAATGGATCAGACAACTTTTCAAGTGATTTACAGCACACTAAACGAAGCTCCTCCAACGATTCTAGCAGACCTCGAACCTCAACCAGTACAGGACAAAATGATATCCAAAGTCGCCTCAGCTTCTTCAAGTCGGTCAAGTTAGGCAACTTCACCAACGATGGAAGATGGTAAAGATAAAGTTGTTTCAAGTTTTTGAAACCTTCAATGCCTTGAATCTCTATTAGCTGTTTACAATTACGAACTTCCAATTCTGATAACTTTCCCAAATATGAAAGATCTATTGACCTTTCCATTAAATTGCGCCCATGAATACTTAAGAATGACAAATTTTGGGGAAGCTTGGGTAGGCATTCTAGGCTATTTACGATGAGTTCAAGCTTTCTGAGCTTCGAAAGGAGCTTAAAATCTGAAGGTAGGGTTACCAAACCATCACAACACAACAGAAGGGACTCTAGCTTTGTTAATGCCCCGATCCAATTGAGGCTTGGAGCTCCCAGGACTGAGCTTACGGATGTTAAATCCAACTCTAAATATTTCAAATTTAATAGGTTCGAGAGATCTGGGTATCTCATTTGTGGAGAAGTAGTAAGGCACAAATTGGTCATCCTTTTAGGAAGCTTAGGTACATCGGAAATTTTCGTGTCCAGTAATATCAAGATCCTCAAAAATGATATTCTTCCAATCTCATTTGGAATTTCCCCCTGCAAATTTCTACAGCCATGAGCATAGATCTCTTCAAGTCTCTCCAGCATCCCAATGGCGCTAGGTAGCTTTTCTAAGGGGGTGTAAGACATCCTTAGTACTCTCAAATTCTTCATTTTCTCTATTGAATTGGGTAACTCTTGAATTTTTGACTGAGAAAGATCCAACTCAACAAGAGATGCAAAATTTCCAAATGGAAGTTCAGTAATTTTTGAACCTTGCAACCTAAGATTAATTAGTGATGTTAAGCAACCGGAAAAATTGCACAAACTCAGTGATTCACATGCAATTGCACTAAGAGTTTCCAACTTCTTCATTCCTTTCCATTCAGGAATTTTGGTAATAGATGTCCCATCAACAAGAAGTTCTGTTAAGGCTTCCAATTCCCCCATCTCGTCCGGCAACGACTGAAGTTTCCTACAACCTCCCAAGTTTAAGAATACTAAATGCTTTAACTTGCCAATAGACCTATCAACTTGAACCAGTTCCTCGCACCCTTGAAGAATCAGTTGCTCCAAATTTTCATGAGCAAAGAAGTCAGGAGTTTTACGCAAGTTTTGGCATTTAGTCAAATCTAGTACCTTCAAATTCTTTGCCATCTGTAATGGAGAGAAGTTATTAATTCTAGACCAATTTGAGATACAGGGCAGCAAAGTCAATATAGCACATTCATGTTAAAATAATACCATACCTTGAGGTGGTTCCATCCCTCCCAATCATCTGTAATTTCACTAGAAGATAGATCAAGAATCACCAGCTTCATAAGGGAAGATTCGGTCAATTTTAAAAAGTTAGGAAAGTGATGCCATGAGAGCCATCTCAACTTTGGAAGCATGATCGGATTCTTCTGGAACCAATTGGTCGAAGGAAAATGTTGAACTATGTTCTCATGCAAGTCTCCACAATCCACCTGAAGAATCCTTAAATTTGATAGACTTTCAAATTCTTCCTTCTCAATGAAGTCTTGAAAATGATGATCAAACTTAAGATGTATTGCTTCAACATTTTTTGTTCCCTGCCAAAGCAAAGAAAGGAAACAGAAGCTAGTGATCGCATAATTGCCTATTGAAGGGATTCGAACTGAACATACTTCGAGAATGTACATTTTATTTATACTTTCAAATTGATTTATAATATGATTTACAGATGAGCATGTCATCATGATAAGCAGACAAGTAATGACGCGGTTCAGATAGAAGCAAATAAACAAAGTCAAGGTGTATAACTCGTCTCTTTGAATAGGGATAACATTCCATAAACTTTACCTTTGCCGTGAGAACGTCATTTGTTTGCAGATGGTCCCACACCCGACTTTGCTTCTCTGGTTTATAATTACCATTTTGATAAACAAAATCTCGCCCAAGATCTCTCAGCAGATCATGCATCCACAGTTGGTTACATGGTGTAATCTTTATTAATGACATCTGTTGGAGGAAGTCAAGATAATAGTCAGGGAAAAACCCACAGATTTCCCACATGTGCCTCACAATTCTCACATCGTACCCAATGAAGAAGCAACAAACATCGAGAAATATTTCCCTCGCTTGAGGTTGTAATGCCTTGATACATATGTTCAACTTTTCTTTAACATTGTCATGGGGAATGGTTCCCAGCTTCTCTAATGTGGTCTCCCAAAAGTTTTTGTCTTTCCCGGCTAAAAATGAACCTATGATCTCAAGAGCCAAAGGAAGATGACCGCAGATTTCTACTGCTTTTTCCGAGAGGGAAACGTATTTGGCTGGAGGATGATCTCTTCTAAACGCATGTTTGCTGAAGAGTTCAAGAGAAAGATCAAAATCCATTCCAGTAAGTTCGTGTTTCAGCTTAACATCTTTGAGAACTTCTTTATTTCTTGTAGTGATAATAACCTTACTTCCTCTGCCGAACCAGCATCTATCTATCCCCACAAGAGCATCCAGCTTAGTCTTATGGTCGACATCATCAAGGAGAAGTATGACCCTTTTAGAGGATAACAACTCCTTGATCACTTTTTTTCCTTCGTCTATATCACGGATGGTCACCCGTTGCTTTCCTAGGATATCAGAGATGAGCTGATTCTGCAAACTCTCAATTTTCGTATCTCCAATGTTGGATAGGGAGCAACATTTAGTGGAACCAGTGGTCTGTTCACCTATCACTTTTTTCCCTTCGTCTATATCACTGTTGGTCACCGATTGCTTTCCAAGGTTATTAGAGATGAGCTGATTATGCAAACTCTCAGTTTTCGTATCTCCAATGTCGGACAGGGAACATTTAGTGGAATCAGTGGCCTGTTCACCTATCACTTCCTTGATTATGTCCCCTTGATTGTCCATTTCATCTGAGGAACTAGACAGGTTGTAACGTTTAGTGGAATGAGACAATAGTTTGTTATAGATAATTTTAGCAAGAGTTGTCTTTCCAACACCACCCATACCATGGATACCAACAATCTTTGTTTCAGTGGTCTGCTCACCTATCAATTCCATGATTATGTCCACTTGATCGTCCATTTCAACCAAGAAATCAGTTACTGCCAAGTACTTCTTTTTCAACTCGATCAACAGCGTGCGAACAACCTCTTCTGTGAACTCACCTTTGCCTCTGATAGTATTGAAGACAAAAGGACCATACCGTTAAATCGAGATGAACATAACAATATCTAAACTACAAACAAAACATGAAATAAATTCAAGTACCTCTCCTTGAGTTCCCATCCTTTTAATGCTCCAACCTTGCTAAGAGCTGCCTTCCAGTTCTGAATAGTCTCATCAGTGTATTGCTGCTTATTTATGTGTGACTGAATGCCCTCACTGTAAATTGCAATCTGGTTACGAACCTCAGATGGTTCAACATCATAGAAAATTGGCATTATCTTTTGCCCCCCCTCTTCCTTGCACTCCACCATTTGGACCAACTCCATGAGGCACCATTTACTGGCAGCATATCCTTTAGAAAATATAGGAATAGAGATTTTCGATTGCTTGATCGCTTGGAGAAGCTCCGGGCCAATTTCTTCCCCAACGCGAAGCTGTTCATTATCTCTGTATGCTCGTATTCCGGCATCAATGAGGCCGTTGTAAAGGATATCAGTGATGTCGCTGCGAGTATCCGGTCCTCTAAAGCTCAAGAATACTTCATATTGAGGTTCCATAGGCTTCTCCATTACCTGAATTTTCAAAGGACTTAAAACGACTTGATATCCCACTTGAAAAACATTTACTATGAAAGTGGGGTGATGATTATCATGATTTCTCTTAGAAACTCTTTTCTTTTAAGTCATTCTAAAAAGCAATTTCGATGACAAATGCGTGAGCTCCTTCTGGCATTGCACTAGACACCAAAATATGTCCAATTATGATAGAGAAGTTGACCCATCCAAATACTAAAGGAAGAAATCTCCAACTTATTGTGAAATTATGGGTTTTAGTTCACACTTGAAATTGATTGGAAAAAGGAAAATTTAGAGAAGATAAATCACTGTCAACATATTTTTGTCTTAAACTTTTTACTTATGAGATAATTTTTTTCTTAAAAGGTAAAGTTGAATGTCCCTTGCACATAAGCGCCTGTTGTGGCTTGTAGGTTGACTAATTATCTTATTATCTCATCAGAAGTTATGCCGAAACCGTACTCTTTTAGTTTTACCAAAATCGATTTGACAAAAAGATTTTACAACAATCGATTGGTTGCTCACTTGAACTTAATGGGCACAGGCAAAGAATCGCAGTCCCCTATGACTAATAGTTAGGCACGAGGCTACTATCCACATCTGCCAGACAGTATCAGCATATCAGAAAAAGAGGAGCGGATTACTAATCACTTGTGAAGTTGATAAAAATTCAACAGAAAAAGAAGTGAATGCTATAACTATTTTTCCAGCAAAATAAGTTTGACCACACAGGAGTGCAGGGATGACAGCTGCATTTTACGGAAGCGGAGAGTTCTGGTTCACCACAGAGTGCAACATTATAGTGTGTTCAATCTGTCTCTACTGTTAAATACATAGTCGAGAGTATCAATTTTCTGCCTAGGAGTGTTCTTACTGCTAATCGCTCGAATTTATGGTGCCTAGATATCTTAAAGATACGAGTATCTCTGTTCACAAAAAACAAAAAAAAACCAGAAAAAACCAAAATAAAAAACAAAAGAAGAAGTCGCATCAAACAAATGAAATCAACAGATCCACTCAAACTAATTTAGCTTTTAGCGCCAGCAATCCCCGCGAAAACTCACAGAGAGCGAGAGAGCGAGAGAGAGAGAGAGAGTACGCGGGTGGCGAGGTCGTGAGACTGAGCGTTGTCGATGATGAAACCGGACTCGCCTCCGCCTTCGCTGCTGCCACCGCCCTCCCTCCTCTTCTTCTTGCCACTTCTCTTCTTCGGCTCGTCGTCGCGAGGGCCGCCGCCGCCACCGCCGCCGCCGTTGTTGAGGAGCTCACTCCGAGGCTCGACACCGCTCGCTTCCGCTTCAGCTTCGTGCTGTCTCTTCTTCTTCGCTACTCCCGCTCTCCGGTATCAGAAAGTTTCGATTTTTCGACACGGTACGAGGTCGACTGGTCAAGGGTTTAGGCGTCGATCTTGGTGGTGGTATTGGGTTTCAGGATCTGAGGCCTGACACTTGCATAGATGGAAGTGGGTGAGCAGGGTTTTAGCATGTGACTCGAGTTAAGAGGCTAAAGCTATAAGTTTTAGACGCAAATGGCAGTGATCAATCACGGAGTCAATTGAGGAAAAGAATTTGATGCTGATCTGAGAGTCCCTTTCTTGTTTCCATCAAATTCTGCATCTAGTTGCCTTACAGAACAGACCCAATTCATTAAAATAAGGCAATAAACGAGAGGAAATTACCGGAGATGGAGGGGATGAAGATGAAGAGTCCGGATCAAATGCTGAGAAGCAGATGAAGATCCCAAGAAAAAAAGGCTCTTGGCTTTTGAGTTCTGCTGAAGAGAGGCAAAACTTATACAAGACGGTGAATTCACCCTCCCCTGCCGTGCCCTTCCAGGAAAGTGAGGGCTTTGCTTTTTGCAGGGAAACTTCAAGCGGACCGTGAAAAAGTAAATACGCGTTGCTTTTTCACTTTTGAGGTAAACGAGTCGAGTTACCGGGAAACTTCTCGAAGTACGAAAACTTTTTGGCGTGAAAGGCGAGAGTACAAGCGGATTTTCATTGCATGTTATTAGTTTAGAAATCATGTAATTTATATTAATTGATATTCTTTTAATGACCATGAAGGCGAAGCCCAGGCCCATTCAAATTTTACATATATTAAACCAAAAAATATAGAAGTCGTATATTTTAATTATGTCAGAATTATACACAATAAGTTCGTAAAACAAAAAAAAATGGAAAAAATAACATCACCAATGTCATAATTTTCATACAATACTCATTTAAATGTTATAATTTTTTTGGGATTGGTTAGGCAATATAATTTTCGTTTGACATTCGCTAAAATGCCATAATCTTTTATTTTTTGATCACTTGTACCATAACTTGTTCAAATTGTTCACCCAGGAATGAATGTTCCCGCAAGGACTGCTGGTCCACCACTGTCCTTCTTGGTTCTCCACTAGTTGACGCTTCCTCTTTTCTCCAAATTTTTAATTTATTTTTAAAATTTGATGACATGGCAGCTATATCAATGCCTCCATCTTCAAGGAAAAAAAAATCGCGTTCGTTTTTTCTATTAGCTGAATTGGATGAAATTAATAGCGAGACTTGATCACACGAATTTAATGAATTTTTAATTTTGATTATACTTTTTGCAAGTTCTAAAATTTGAAGACACTTTTGCAATATATTTTAAGATTTATGGAGTATTTATCCCCTTTTATGGGATAATAACACAAATGATCTTTAATGTTGACTTAATATGTAATGTTATACTTAGATTTTTAATTTATTCAATATGATCTCTAAAATATTGATAGATGTTCAATTTAGTCTTTAAATTAAATACATTATTTCCATATAGTTTAATGACTATATTAGATATCTATTAATAGTTCATGGATCGCATCAAATAAATTAAAAGTTTTAAAAATGACATATCATATGTTGTCATAATTCAAAGATCACATCAAACAAATTTCAAATTCAGAGACAACGTTAGATATTGGACAAAATATAGGGATCATTTATGTTATTTTTTTCATTTTTTTAAATCTAAAACTCCAGAAACTTAAAGATAGGCAAATAAATTCACATATATTTTTTTGATAATTTTCTGAAATTTGAACAATGATTTAAATTTAAAAAAGAAAAGGTAAAAGAACTAAAATTAAGCAAAGAGGCACTAAATCAATTGATTTTCACCATTTCTTTACGATGTCACTTCGCGTGGGCACCATTTTCATGGGAGAGACGACCGGTGCATTGACGCTCAGGAAAGTGAGGACTTGGTAGTTGCGGGAAACTTCAAGCCAACCGTCAGAAAAAAGGGAATACGCGTTTTGCTTTTGACTTTTGGGGTAATTGAGTTGAGTTTCCGGGAAATTTCTCAAAGTCCAAAAATTCTTTGGCACGAAAGGCGGGAGTACAAGAGATTTTCATGTGTGTTATTAGATTAGAAATCATTCAATTTATGCTAATTGATATTCTTTTAATGACGATAAAACCATTCTCTCTCTCTCTCTTTTTTTTTTTTGGTAAGGATAAAACCATTCTTTTATACATATACTAAACCCAGAAATATAGAATTCATATATTTTAATTAATTGATTAATTGAGATGAATTATGTCAAAGTTATACATATTGAGTTCGTAAGACAACAAAAGTTAGGAAAAGTAATACCACAAATGGCATAAATCCATATATCAAGCAAGTTCTATAACTTTTTTTGGATAACTTGAGTGATATAACCTTCATTCAGCATTTACTCAAATGCCATAACATTTTTTTTTTCGATCACCCAAATGTTGAAAATTTGACATGATATAATTTATGTGATGAATGTCTTTACAAATCATATCACTTAAGTAAAGTTATGATACTCAAGTAAATATTTTTCTAGAAGTTATGGCACTTAAATAATCGGAAAAAAATTAATTATAGCAGTCAAGTAAATATTGTATAAAAGTTATGACACATGTTATATTTCATCCGTCAAAAGTTGTACTCAGCCAAAAAGGAGTAAAACTCCAAAAATATTTGCAATGCTAATGAAAGCTTACCAATTATAGATGGTTCAAATAGAACTTCCAAGACTTAGGACATCAATATGTGCAATTACGAGAAAATATTGGCTGCAATTCGGATTTCACTGTCATAATCCGAGTCTACACACCAGGCGACGTGTTGCCTGAGCTCCACCGCGTTGAAACCCTCCGACACCCTGATTCTCTAGCCTCACTCTAGATTACCTCTCTCTCTTCCCTCTTTTCTTTTTTCCTTTATTTATTATTCTTCTTCTTCTTTCCTTTGCTCATAGTGGGGAGCCTCGCCTTCAAGATCCCTATCGTTGCCAAACCCACATGCTCCGCCATCCACACCTCCTCCTCTCCCTGCTTCTACAAGATCAAGCTTCAAGAGTTTCCCCCTCCAGACTGCCCTTGTCCCCTCCCTCTCGCCTGATGCCACCTCCTCTCTCAGGGGATGGGGCGGCGGCGATGCCACCTTCCATCCTAGCAAGTCTGATCTTGACAAGTATGTCAAGAAGTCCATCTTCTCCGACAAAGTCTGCTTGAAGGTCTCCATCTACATAGGCCTGTGTGGGGCAACCTGCGAGGTGAGCTCTGGGAGGCTGCTTGAGAAGGTCTTGGCGCCCCTAGACCTTGTTGGGGCTAAGTCCAAGGCCTGCATGTTCCACAACAGTTGGATTAACGTCGGCTAGGAGACCAAGGGGTCGTCGTCGGCGTAGTTCCACTTGAGCGTGAAGGTAGAGCTTGACCCCCGCTTCATGTTCCAATTTGACGGGAAGCCCGAGTGTAGCCCCCAAGTGTTCCAAATACAAGGTAACATCAAGCAAGCCATGGTGGACAAACTCTCTTGTTGTCCGTTGGAGTGAAAGGAAAGATCAGAGGGAAGAAGAAAAAGAAGAAGAAGAAGGAGAAGAAATAAAGGACAAAAAGAAGAGAGGGAAGAGAAAGAGGTGAGAGGGTGTGGTTGTCAGAGGGTTTTGAGACGGTGGGGCTCAAGAGACACGTGTCACCTGATGAGTGGACTTGGATTATGACACGATGGAATTTGAGTTGCAGTCAATATTTTCTCGTCCAACTATAGTTGTGTGTTTGGTTACCCACCATTTATTTAGTTGGAATATGTGGGGTGAAATGGTAATGTCCATATCACCACTAGAAGGCAAGGCGACCTGAAATTTTAGCGAAGGAAAATTTTAAGAGAAACTTAATTATCCTATAGTCGAAAAATTGGAAATTAGGAAATTATAAGTAAATCATGAACTACAAAACATAAGTTAACTTAACTTATTTTTATAAATTATTTATAATTAAACATAAAATTAATAATATGTTGATATGCATCGATGATGATTAATCAACGAAAGAAGTATTCCATTGTTGTTAAACAATGATTGCTAAATTAATTTAAATTACTATCGTGATCTTGTTATATATTCCATTGTCATATATATATAAATCTAAAGGAAATGAAATCATTTTGCAAAATCTATGTTAAATATTGTAATTTTTATTGCATCTATTCTCAATTTGGTTTTCATAAAAGTTGACATGGCTTTTTTTATTTGTGTTTATTTTAAGAGAGGCGCTGATGTGGTTACCAATGCCAAATGTTCTATTTTCTAATCAAGATATGAAAAATTGTTTTGAAAATTTTGGAGAAATAAAGATCTAAAAAAAAGGATAGAAAAATCAAACAAGAAATCATTCTGAAGAGGTGCAAAAGTCTCCATCAAGTAGCTTTGAACATCATTCATTTAAAAGAAAAAAGAAAAAAAAAATGCTTCAAACAGTGTTTTGGACAGTGGAGATTGCATTCGTTGTTACACGGATTCATCTTCCCATAATCAAATTTAATTCATGAAATTTATTCTGCTTATAGTTTTGTGTGAAATTTCTTTGCCCACCTCCTTCATGGAGCTCTTGGAGAAGCCAAAGGTTATATTCTTCGATCTTCTTCAACTTGTTACCACGAACTCGCGCCTCTCCAAGTCCCCGATCTTCTTGGCGTCCACTATTTCGCGGTCGAGCACTGCCACCTTTTACGATTATCTTTGCAAATCGGAGCAAAGGTCCTGGCCATCATGGCCGGATGGGCAGGGAAAGCTAGTGGCAAGTTCACAATCGGCCTCGCCGGCAAGTGGTGAGGGCTGCCACCTCGCCTGGTTCACTCGTTGCACATGTTCGCACATACTCAATCACTTCGTTTCTTCCTCAGCGTGGGAAGGTGGTCGTGGGGGCCAAGCTGGCTTCGCCGACGTCCGGCAAGGAATGCCAGCCAACCACTGTCCTTCTTGGTTCTCCATTGTCAGATTCTTCCTCTCTTTTTTCCAAATTTTTACTTTTTTTAGTTTTTATTTGTAGAAAACTTGGAATTAATTTTTTTTTTCCTTTTCTTTACATTTTTCTTAAATTTTGCTGACGTGGCAGCCATTTCAATGCCTCTATCTTCAAAGAAGAAAAGGTCTATGTTATTTTTCCCATTAGCTGAATTGGAAAGAGTTAATAGCAAAGATTCAATTGTACCGGTTTAATAAATTTTAATATTTGATTGCACTTTTTGAAAATTATAAATGTGATTGCACTTTCACAATATATTTTAAGACTTATGGTGCATTTATCCCCTCTCAAGGGATAATAATATAAATGGTCATTGAATACCGTTCCTAGATTTTTAATTTGCTCAATGTGATCTATAAATTATTGATAGATATCCAATTTAGTCTTCACACTAAATTTGTCATGTCCATATAGTTTAAAGGCTAGATTGAACATTTATTAATAGTTTATGAACCATATTAAATAAATTAAATTTTAAAAATGACATAACACATTTTGATAAAGTTTAAGGATTACATTAAACGAAATAAAACTTTGGGCATAGACACATAGATTCACATATAATCTTTTGATAATTTTCTGAAATTTGAACAATAATATAAATTTTAACAAAAAGGTATTTAAAAAAAGAAAAAAAAAAAAAAAGAAGAAGAACTACTATGGACTTCTTCTTTTTTTTTTAAAAAAAAACTCCGAACAAATTTTAAATCAATTAATTTTCGCCATTTCTTTACACTGTCGCTTCGCGTGCCGCATGTTAAAGTAATAAGATGCAGAGGATACCGTTTTCAGGGGAGAGACGACTGGTGCATTGCCATGTTCTTCAGTGATATCGTCCCAACCATCGATCACTATGTCTCTCTCATCGCAAGATGCGTCGCCAAGAAACACCTGAAGCTCGGCATGACCGTCCACTCCCATCTCATCAAGACCGCACTCGCCAGCGACTCTTTCATCGTCAACCATCTTATTGGCATATGCTCAGATAGGCGATTTCAAGAAGGCCCTCGTCTTGTTCGATGAAATGCCGCAGAGGGCTCTTGTCTCTTATAATTCCTTGATTTCTGGGTTGTCCCGTCATGGGTTTTATGTGGAGTCTCTGAGTATCTCCATGCAGATACAAAAGGAATATGATTGTCTATTCGTGGATGAATTTACTTTTGTGGGTGCTATGGGTACCTGTGCTGACTTGGGCGCATTTGAGTTCTCGCGCCAGGTTCGTGGAGTTGCCCATCATGATGGGCTTGGGATTTACTAAGATAACTTATAATTCCCTGATTGATGCTAATGGGAAATGTGGTGGAGCCGATATATGCCGTGCCTTGTTCGATGTTATGCCTCAAACGGATATTGTGTCGTGGACTTCCAGGGTTGTTGCTTATACAAGAGCTCATAACTTAGATGATGCTTGTGTAATATTCAACAATATGCCAGCGAAGAACAGAGTCTCTTGGACTGCACTGGTCGCAGGCTTTGCAACAGAACTTGGACTTCAATATCTGCAACCAAAATTGTAAGTTAGGTTAGCACTTAGCAGGTGCGGCGGTCATCCATCCAACCTTTTATCTAGTTGGACCACTTGGGGAGAAGTGGGGATGTCCATATTACCACTAGAAGGAATCCTGAAATTTTTGTTTTGCCTAAGAAAATTTGAAGAAAAATTTAATCATCCTATAATTTAAGATTTGAATAGTCCAATCATTGGGAATTACGATTGGTTATAAATATTATAAAATGATAAGTAGATGACGAAGCACAAAATATAGGTCAACTTAATTATATTTATAAATTAGCTATGAATAAAAACAAATAAATAACAGATTGGTATATTGATGCTAATTATTCATTAAAAAATTGTGCCATTACGATTTTTTTTTTTTAAACAATGGCAAATTAATTGAGATTTCTAGTAACGCAATATTGTACTATAGGCTAACTATAATTTATAGTAAACACAATAATATGGTAAAATCTACATTAAAATCATAATGCACGTGATAAATTACTGATAGTGTTGGTAACTTACAACAATAGTTAAAGTTCATTAAAATGTTGGTAAATTTCTGATGGTGTTAGCAATCTACTTACAGTACTGGTAAAATTTCAAAAGAATTTGTAATTTACTAAATTAATGAAAAATTGATAAATTTCAGATGGTATAGGTATTTTACTACGGGTGTACCTAACAAGCAAGAACCGGTCTTTTTTTATTTACCAGCACGATTGCCAGCAAAATTGCAATTCTACCAACAAGGAAGACTTTTCAATTCTCAAGTCCTACGGGACCGTAGAATTTTGCCAAAGATTCATACGTCTCCGCCTCTACGACAAAAACTTAAAAGCCCACTAAAATTTCAAATGGTGAAACTTGAAACGCAGTCATGAATCACTCTGAAGCGCATGTAAAAATCTGTTTTGAGTTATCAAAACTAAAGAAGCTTCGCGACCATTGCACATGATCATTAACTGGATGATTAGCCCCTACTTCTTCATTTCTTCAATGTGGAAATTTTACGGGAAATCAACAACAATTGTGAATATGGATATGGTTGCTAATGTCTACTTAAATTCGTGACACTGAATGGAAGACATTCTCAGTGTACTGTCTCAAGAACATAAATCTCTACCAATGAATTCTCGATCAAGTCATCTTCAATCCTTGATCAATTTCACCGAAAGCCATAAATTGCCGTTCATATCAAATGAGGCGACAATGCCGGAAGAGTGCTACTACCAAGGACGGAAAGAGCTGCCGCTTTTCAAAGAAATTATTACAAACAAGGGAAATTTCAAATTGCCTACTTAGAAGAATCCATTTGGAAATCATCTCTCGACTCTTAATACGTTTCTAACGATTTTCTCCAAGTTGCCTCTAATTGAAGATTCAATTTTTTTAAGTTCAAATCTGACAGGAAGGTTTTCTGCTTGTCGTAGAAATATATTGGTATTCACATCACTTAGTCATACAAGAACTTTATATTACAAACATGGGATGTCTTCTCAAATAGGTTGACAAAGTGAATATTGCTCATTCATATGAAAAGTTGAGGTAGGTAGTTGATACAATCCGAAGACGAGGTCAGCAATCTGGAATAGAGGTAGGTCGATACAATCTCCCTCCCTCCCTCCTGAAGTAGGTATCTAAAGTGAGATGACAATCAGAAAAGAACAGGCATAACAAAGAGAGATGAGCAACATCACGCCCTCGTGGAACAGAACGAAGCGCAGGAAGACGTGGTCACAGTCCCAGAGGGAGATCCCCGCCAGGTCGATTCGCACATCATGCTTCCACTCGGGGTCGCCATCGCATTCCTCAACGGACAGAGTCCCTTGCTGCCGGTTCTGGGCGAGCTTCTTGCTCGGGGGTCGTCACTGACGGAGGAAGAAGGAAAAAAATAAATAGAGTGAGAAGAGAGACGCAGCAGGAGGAGAAAAAAAAAAAGGAGAAGAAAGTCAAAATTTCTGAAGAAGGGTCCCAACTGTACATGTGGCCATCGATTTACATTCTCAAGTATATCCTACATGGCACAACGTATTACTCTCCCAAGTTCTTTTGTCAGCCTTGCCAATTTTTTCAGATCTCTGTACTTATCGGATTCCAAAGTCTGCTCGAACTTCTCAGATTCACCTATACAAAAACTTGCCAGATTCTTGAAGCTTGAAGAATCAGATAACTTTTGCAAAGACCCACGGTGATAAATAGAAAGCCTCTCCAATGATTCTAGCCTATCTTGAATCTCAACCAGACCAGGACAATTTACTAGATTAAGGGTGCATTTGGTAACATTTCGTTTAAAAATTGTTCTAAGAAAAGAAATAGAAAAAAGTGTTTTTGTTCCGGAGAACAATTTTTTAACAAAAAAACGTGTTTGGTAAACTTGTTCCGGAAATAAAAAATGAATAGAAACACGTATGGTAAATTTGTATAATTTTTTTATTTCTTTTATTTTTAAATATTTTTATTTTATTTTTTCTATTTTCTTTCTTATTTTTTCTTTTTCTTTTTTTGGCCGGTCGCCGGCCTCGGCCATGGCGGCGGCCGGCCGATGAGGGAGGGGGCGGCGGCCTCGCCTTGGCTAGGTGAGCTCGAGCTTGCCCGGCCGGCGCAAGGCCGAGCCTCGTCGGGGCGGCGATGCTCCGGCGAGGTCGCCGGCCCTCGACGGCCGTCGCCGGCCATGGCCGAGGCCCGGCGACCAGCTAAAGAAAAAGGAAAGAAAAAAGAAGAAGAAAAGAAAAAGAAAAAAAAAAGAGAGAAAAAAGTGTTTTTAAAATGTGTTCCAAAAACAAGAAACAACTTTTTTTTTTTTTCTTATTTCTGTTCTAGATGTGTTTACGGGAACAAAAAAATAATTTTGGAATAAAAACGCAAACAAATGCATTTATGTTCATTTTTTGTTCCCAGGAACAAAAAAACAAAAAAAGTTGTTTAAAAACGAGAAAAAGAAACGAAAACAAACGCAGCCTAAGTAGCTCAAGCTTCTTGCAGTTGGTCAAGTCTGGCAACTTCACTAAGGACGGAAGATTCCTCAGATTTAAGTACTTCAAGTGCCCTGAATCTTCCAGGCCTTGAATCTCTTTCAGCTTCCAACAGCCAGATATAAGGACGTTTTCTATATTTTTGAAGCTTAATGGATCAGGCAACTTTTCGAGAGATTCACAAGACATAATATAAAGTATCTCTAATGATTCTAGCTGACCTCGAACCTCAACTAGTTTAGGACAATTTAATATCCACATTCCCTTGAGCTTCTTCAAGTTGGTCAAGTCAAGCAACAACTTCACCAGAGATGGAAGATGATCAAAATGAAGCCATTTCAAGTTTTTCAAACATTCAAGGGCCTTGAATCTCAATTAGTTGTTCACAATTATTGACTTCCAATTTTGATAACTTTTCCAAATATGAAAGATCTATCAACTTCTCCATTAAACTTCGCCCAAAAATACAGAAGTGTGACCAATTCTGGGGAAGCCTAGGTAGGCATTCTAGTTTATCTACAAGGAGTTCGAGCTTCCTGAACTTAGAAAGGAGATTAAAATCTGAAGGTAGGGTGGCTAGACTATGATAACACAACATCAAGGACTCCAACTTTCTCAATCCTCCGATCCAATGGAGGCTTGGAGCTGCATGGAACAAGGTTCTAGACATCAAACCCAACTCCAAAACTCTCAAAATTAATGGGTTTGAGAGATCTAGCAATCTCATCACTGACCTGGTTGTAATGTATAGATTGGTCAAACTTTCAGGAAGCTTAAGTACTTCAGAAATTATCGTGTCTGGTAATCTCAAGATCCTCAGCAATGGTAGTCTTCCAATCTCACTAGGAATTTCCTCCAAATTTCTACAATTGCTAGCATCTATCTCGTCAAGCTTCTCCAACATTCCAAGGGCGCTAGGTAGCTTTCTTAAGTGGGTGCAATGCAATCTTAGTACTCTTAAATTCTTTGCCATGTGTAATGAAGAGAAGATGTTAATTCTAGACCATTTTGAGATACAGGACAGCAGAGTCAATATAGCAAATTAATTTTGAAATAATACCATACCTTGAGGTGGTTCCATCCCTCCCAACCATCTGTAATTTTGCTCCGTGATAGATCAAGAATCACTAGCTTCATATGGGAAAATGCGGTCAACTGGAAAAAGAGCGGAAACTCATGCCATGAGAGATATCTCAAATTCTGAAGGATGAGTAGATTCCTTTGGAACCAGTTGGTTGGAGGAAAATACTAAATGAAGTTATGCCATGAGAACTATCTCAACTCTGAAAGAATGAGTAGATTCCTCAAGAACAAATTGGTTGAAGGAAAATGCTGAATGAAGTTAGGCCATGGGAGCCACCTCAAATTCGGAAGGATGGGTAGATTCCTCCTAAACTAGTTGGTTAAAGAAAAACACTGAATGTTGTTCATATCCAAGTCTCCACACTCCACTTGAAGAAACCTTAAATTTGATAGACTTGCATATTCTTCCTTCTTAAAGAAGCATTGAGATTGATGATCAAACTTGAGACATATTGCTTCAACGTTTTCCTGTTCCCCAAAGCAAAAAGGGAAACAAAAGCTGGTTATCATATAATCACCAATTGAAGGCATTCGAGTTGAACATACCCAAGGAATGTACATCTTATTCGTAATTTGAAATTAATTTACAATATAATTTATAGATGAGCATGTGATTGCAGTAACCACATAATTAACATCTCGGTTTAGATAGAAGCAAATAAGCAAAGTCAATGTGTATAACCATTCTCTTTGAATAGGAATAACATGGCAAACACTTTACCTCCTTTCTTTTAAGAACATCAATTGCTTCCTCATGATTCCACACCCGACTTTGCTTCTCTAGTTTAAAATTAGCTCTTTCACGAATGATATCTTGCCCAAGGTCTCTTAGCTGATCATGCACCCACAATCGGTTACCTTCTACAATCTTCATTAACAACATTTTGAGGACTTCAAGAGAATATTCAGGGAAAAACTTACAGCTATCCCACATGTAAGTCACAATTCTCACATCAAACCCAACAAAGAAGCAACAAATATCGAGAAATATTTCCTTCTCTTGAGGTTATAATGCCTCAAAACTAATGTTCAACTTACTTTTAACATTTTTATTGGGAATAGTTTTCAATTTTTCTTATGTGTCCACCCAAAATTTTCTGTCCTTTCCAGCTAAAAATGAACCCGTAATCTCTAGAGCCAAAGGAAGACGACCACAGATTTCTACCGCTTTTTCCGAGAGGGGGACATATTTTGCTGGAGGAAGATCTCTTCTAAAGGCATGTTTGCTAAACAGTAGAAGAGAATGGTTGAAATCCATTTCAGTAAGTTCATGCTTCAAATCAACATCTTTGAGAACTTCCTCGTTTCTTGTGGTAATAATAACCTTAATTCCTCTGCCGAACCAGCATTGACCCGTCCCCACAAGAGCCTCCAGTTGAGTGTTTTGGTTGACATCATCAAGTACAAGTAAAATATTTTTAGAGGATAACCTATTCTTGATCTCAGTAATTCCTTCATTAATACTATTGATGGATGGCCATTCCATTCTTAGGACTTTAGAGATGAGCTGATTCTGCAAACTCACAATCTTTGTCTCTTGAATGTTAGACATGAAGCAATAATTATCAAAATTAGCCGATAATTTATTATAGACAGTCGTGGCAAGAGTTGTCTTTCTGACACCACCCATAACATGGATACCAACAATCTTTGTTCCAGTAGTCTGTTCACCTATCTTTTCCATGATTTGGTCCACTTGATCATCCATTTCAACCAAGCAATTAGATACTGCTAGGTAGTTCTTTTTCAACTTGATCAAAAGCTTCCGAACAACTTCTTCAGTGAACTCACCTTTGCCTCTGATAGTAGTGATGGCAAAAGAACCCAATTGTTAAGTCGAGATGAGCAAAATAATATCTAAGGTACAAACAAATCCTGAACAATAATAAATTCAAGTGCCTCTCCTTGAGTTTCCATCCTCTTAACACTCCAACCTTGCTAAGAGCAACTACCTTCCAGTTCTAAATAGTCACATCAGTGTACCGCCACTTATTTATGTGTAAATTAATGGCCTCACCGTAACTTCCAGTGTGGTAACGAACCTCGGATGGTGCTACATCGTAGAAAATTGACATAATCTTTCATCCCCAGTTTTCCTTGCACTCCACCATCTAGACCAACTCCATGAGGCCCCATGGATTGGCAGCACATCCTTTAGAAAAGATAGATGAGGACTGAGGAGTACATACATCCTTTGGGGGGCAGTACCCGATCTTAATAAACATCTAACTCTATCATTTCAAAGTTATCCGAAATTGCATACCCTATTAGTAAACGAGTATATTGCATAGCAATAAATATGAAATGCACCAGCACATACATACCAAGTGACTATATCTATCGCCATGTTTCAAACATTTGCAAATAAACCTGCATGCTTGTTTAACAATGGATGCGATTACATTAATTAGTTTATCTATACCTTGAGTCGTTGGGATAGATTTGTCATACACCTACCCTGGAAAAAAGGGGCTATAAGGTTCGTGGTAATTTAAGTGCGATTGCAACCCAAACCACTTTGAGAGCCCACTCCTGATGTGACCGGCAGTACTAAACTATGTTTCTGGAGCTTCTTAGGTTGACGTCCTTTGAATTTGCCCTGTTGGGACTGCTGTGATTGGTGCGAAGATGACATCTCTCTTGCAAATGCACGAGAGAAGTCAGTGCAATCTGCTAAATGTATGAGTGGTTGGCCCGTCCCCAGCAGAACCGCTCGAACGATTATCAAATACTGTCGCAGAACCCAGGATGTTCTTTTTATATCTCTGCTCTGCCCTTCGGAGTAGAATACAAACCAGAATCATGTAAAGTCGCTGAGAGAGGTGAACTAATCTGCATTTTATATAGTAACTCCGACCCCAACACGATGTGGCCCGACGACATTGGTGCTTCGTGGGTTGTTGCTCAGAGCAGAACACCGAACTGCTTCAAAAGGGTTGGTGAGACCAAATCGAGTCAATATTGTAATGGACTCAGTCATCTTTCAATTTCCGAGGTCATTGTCCCGCATATTGTAATGGACTCAGTTTACCTCCAGAGACCGTTCATGACGTCCGGCACAGTGCCCGCTGAGATTGTAATGGACCCAATAATGGTGATGGTTATTGCAACTGCTATCGTGTGAGGGCTCACTGCCCTAGCTAGGACCTCGAAGAGTATCGCCAGCCCTTATTGGGACAACATATTAAACCCCCCATTATTCCCCCATTCCCAAGCTCTCGTCTCTTTGCTGACTTCATCCTTTTCTTTGTTTTTTGTCTTTCAAATTTGATGTTTATTTTTCAATTTTTATGATTTTTACTCGTTTGTAGTGTTCTTCAATTTTGTGACGTGACATTTCATAGAACAATTTTGTGTTGTATTAAAAAGATTGAAAGCGACAATTAAGGGAAAAGAACTAAAAAAAAAATTTAAACCTATTATATTGGTATTAATTCAATTCTAAATCTTTAAATTAGATTAATTTAATCATGGATTTCTTTTATATTTGTGCTAATTAAGTCCAATCTGTTGATTTGAAAGTTGGCCGTTTTATAAGACACGACTTATCGTTGATGTGGATAAATTTTAATTCTTTTTAAATATTATTTTTCCCCTTTTCATTTTGGCTAGTGAGGATATGCATTCCCCTATGATGATCTTATTGGAAAAGTGAAATCAAGAAATTTAACCGAAGCTAATTCAACCCTCACCATTGGACTAGTTTCTAAAGAGCATAAACTAATCTCTAATTAGAGTCATCTCTTAGTATGTTAACAGGTACAGGGTCAATGGGTGAGCATTAGAAGCTATCATTCCCATTTGCCAGAAAGTATCAACATATCAGAAAAAGAGGAGTCAATCACTAACCAATGATGGGGTTGATGAAATTTCCACAGAAAAAATAAGCATGAATGCTATAACCGTTTCTCTAGAAAATAAGTTTGAACACACAGGAGTGCAGGAACGAGAGCTCGGGTACACCACAGAGTGCGACATTATAGTTGATACAATCTGTCTCTACTGTTAAATACAGAGTCGAGGGTTATCAATTTCTGCCTAGGAGCGTTCTTACTGCTAATCACTAGACAATAATGTACGGATTTGTCATATGGGAGTCTCTTAAAGATACCACTGTCTCTGTTCGCACAGAAATTAAAAAAAAAATCCCATCAAACAAATGAAATCAACAGATCCATTCAAACTAATATAGCTTTTGGCACCGGCCCAGTTCCTAAAGAGCGTAAATTCAGTTCCTAATTACGGAAATCTCTGAGATCTATCAACAAGCTGATGCACAGAAGTGGCATTGTGTTCCAAGATCTGAGGCCTGACGGTTGCACAGATGGAAGCGGATGAGCAGGGTTTAGCATGCGACTAGAGCGAGAGGCTTAAGGCTTCTAGTGTTAGACGCAACTGGCAGTGATCAATCATCGAGTCAAATGAGGAGAGAGTCGATGCTGATCTGAGAGTCCCTCTATCGTTCCCATCAGATTCTGCACCTAGTCGCATTACTGAACATACCCAATTCATTGAAAAAAGGCAATAGATGAGAGGAAATTACCAGAGATGGAGGGGGGGAAGATGAAGATGAAGAGTCACGATCGAAATGCTGAGAAGCATCTTGGCTTTGAGCTCAGCTGAAGAAAAGACTTTTCACTGGGCAGAGTCTGCTCACCCTCACACGCCATGCTCATCCGAGAAGGTGACTTGATGCTCAACCTTTCGCGCTGACCGCAAAGTACAGAATATGAGGGAATCCGCCTTTCTTTTGAGGTGTTCGAGTTGGGTTACTTCGAAAAAACTCCAAGTCCGAAGAGTTTTTGGCTCTAAAGTCTTAGGGTGTGTTTGGTTGGGCACTTAGAAAGCCCCTTCAAACCAGAAAGCTCCTTGGGGAAAAAATATTAGTTTAGAAATCATAATGACGATGACACCCCTCTTTTTTTTTTGGGTGAAAACGTAGACCCATTTAAATTATTCGTGAATGAAACCTACACATTTTAAGTATTTGAGATGGATTATAACATAAAGTTATTCGCAGTAAATTTACAAAACAAAAGTTAGGTTTTAAATAATGAAAGTTGCATTCAACTAGAAAAGGATTAAGATGTTATTTGTTTTAAAAAAATGAATGATTGAAAAAATATTTTTTAAAATAATTATTTATATCACTTAAAATCATTAGTTAATGAATTTTTTTTTATTATCAATAACAGTTTACGTCTAAATATTTTTGTGAAATATTTTTTATTCATTTATTTTTGTAAATGATACAATCGATTATTTTTCAGAAAATATTTTTCAAATTATTCATTTTTTGTAAAACAAATGTAAGATCCAAAAAAAAAAAATTTATTATGCAAATGAAAGTCTATCAACCATGGATGGTTCGAGCAGAACTTCCTAGATATGTGTCATTTCTACTTTCCTTTCGCAAATCTTGGGGAATGTCCATATTACCACTAGAAGGAATCCTGAAAATTATTTTTTGACCAAGGAATTTATTTTAAAAGTAATTACCATATTATTTAGATTTGAATATTCGAATCAATAGAAATTAGGATTGGTTATATATATAGTCATGAAAATATTAATAATGACGAATTACAAAATATAAGTCAACTTAACTTATTTTTATTTATTATCTATGATTAAGGTAAAATAAGAAAAATAGATTGATGTATTGATGCTATTTAGTCAATTAAAAAACTATACCAATATAATTTTCTTAATTTTGAAACAATGGCCAGTAAATTAATATTATGAAGAATATGCAATTATATTGTAAATACTATGTTAAAAGGCCATATCTTTTTTTCATTACATTCTCAAAGTTTGTTTTTCATACAATCAATAAATGAGTCACTGTTTCGTTCCACTATCTATATCTATGTTAGCTCTCCTGGGAATTCATCAATTGAAAGTAATGTGAGTCCTTGCTCTATTTAATTTTGTTAATGTTTCAATTCATTTACACATTATATCTTCTTCTTTTTTATCATACAAAACGCATTGCAAGGGAGAGACATGCACAATATTTTGTATGCATCGAAATTTAATTAATCCTCATCCAACTATATTTCTGTTGATGTGAGCGTTTGGTAATTGATATAGTAATAGTTAGTACACTGTTTTTATTTTACAGAAAGCCAAGCTAATTAATAAAATTATATTAAATTAAACTATATCAATTTGGATTGGCTTTTACTTTTTTTATTTTTAATTTTTGCTTCTGTAATTTACACTGCCCATGGACTTTAAGTCTTTTTCAAAGTCCCGAAACTTTCACAATAGTTAGATGTTAACACGTAAATTTGTATTTATTTATTTCATAATTTTTTGAAATCCAAATAATATTTCAACTTTTGATAGAAAAGTAAAAATTATTTTATTTAAGTCCAAACAAAGTGGCGTTAAAGCCATTAATTTTCGCCATTTCTTTATGATGTCACTTCGCGTGCCGGATGTTTAGGTGATACGATGCTGAAAGCACCGTTTCCATGGGGGAGACAACTGGTGCCCTGCCATGTTCTTTAGCGATATCGTCCCGACTCCGAGTCCCAACCATCGATCATTATGTCTCTCTCATCGCAAGAAAGCGCTTGACTCATTCGATGAAATGCCGCAGAGGGCTCTTGTCTCTTAGAATTCATTGATTTCTGGGTCGTCCCATCATGGGTTTTATGTGGGTCTCTGAGTATCTTCATGCAGATGCAAAAAAATTATGATCGTCTCTTCATGGATGAATTTACTTTTGTGGGTGTCGTGCCTGCCTGTGCTCACTTGGGTGCCTTGAAGTTCTTGCGCCAAGTTAATGGAGTTGCCATCATAATGGGCTTCGAATTTACTAAGATTACTTATAATTCCCTGATTGATGCTTATGGGAAATATGGTGGAGACGATAAATGCCGTGACCTGTTCGAAGTTATGCCTGAGAAGGATATTGTGTTGTGGACTTCCATGGTTGTTGCTTATTCGCGAGCTCATAACTTGGATGATGCTTGTGCAATAATCAACAATATGCCAGCGAAGAACAGAGTCTCTTGGACTGCAATGACTGCATGCATTGCACAAAATGGCCGTGGTGATGAAGCTTTGGACCTTTTCGTTCAAATGCGTGAGGAAGGAATGCAGCCAAGTCCTCGTAACTTTGTCAGTGTTCTATGTGCTTGTGCTGATTGAGCACTTGCTGAAAGAGGCAAGCAGAGTCATGGTTGCATAGTCAGGACCTGCTTTGATAGAGATTTGGATAACATATCTGTATGGAACGCTCTAATTGACATGTATTGCAAGCGTGGCTACATGAGAGCAGCTGACATCTTATTCTTGAGGAACCCAGAAAGGGATATTGTATCATGGAACTCAATGATAAGTGGATTTGCACAAAATGGTCTAGGGCATGAGTGACTTGTTTTTGTCAAGAAGATGCTAGAGGCAAATGCAAGATTCTACCATGTCACATTCCTTGGCACTCTATCTGCTTGCAGCCACGCAGGTCTAGATGTTGAAGCACTTCAGATTTTCAATGCAATGGAAAAGGACTACACAGCCTTCAAAAGAGATCCGCCACTATGCTATTTTGATCGATCTGCTCAGGAGGAAAAACAGACTCGAGGAAGCCATGGAATTGATAGATAGTCTCAAACAAATTAGAGCATGTTGTGCTTTTGGGTTAATGCAAAGCCCTCGGTAATCTTGTTATTGCCTGAAGCTGTGGATGCTCTATTGAAGTTGAACCCCAAAATGCTGCGAAGTATGTGTCACGTTATCAAAGCATATATGCTGCAATTAACAGATGGGATGATTCCTGCACAGTAAGGAAGCAAATGGAGGAGAGAAACTTGATGAAAGATGTGGCAAACAGTTGGATTGAAGTAAAGTATGAAATGCACAAATTTCCAGCAAAGGACCAATTCCACTATCAGATAGGAGACATGCACGAAGTGCTCGGGAAACTACCATATCATATGAAGGAAGCTGGATATGTTCATGAGTCCAACGTAAGGCTCATATATTTTAATTTGAATCTAACTAATTTAACCTCAAATGATGTCTATAATTTTTTTTTATTGCTATACTATAATCAATACTCTCAGCCCATAAATCTATCCTATTTTTGCTGAGTCCTCTGATCTAGTCTTTAAACAGATACACAGAAACACTGACCTAAATGTCCCTTAACTCGGAACCTGACCAATCTATGATTTTTTTCCTTTTTGTGGGGTTAAGTCTAAACTCAGGAAGCGAGAGCACTAAGTCTAAACTAAGAGCTCAAGTTCACGTTGGATAATTTAATCCATGGGGTATGTATGAAAAATCAATAAAATAGATTCAATAAGATGACATTCGGCTTAATACTTAAATGCACAAAAATGAACGTACTATATGCGCATATACCACCACATAGTAGCTCATCCATATATTCAGATGAGTATATTCGTTATTCGTCACTGCTCATGACTCATCTTGACTAATGGGGCACCGCCGCCACCAATTCATGCTCATTGCACAACCGTCTATGCCATACTCATTCTCCTCAACATTCATTCTCACCTTATTATCTTTATTTTCTCAATCTCGAACCTCAAGTTTATAATATCACATAGCAAACTACTCAAGTCATATCAAGCTGCACAAATAATATCATTTTATATATGAATCAGGGGAATCAGGAAAACAAACTACAGTGTTGGCATATTATTGACAATACTTGTAGAAATTCAAAGGAGTTGGTAATTTGCTTAATTATTAGAAAGTTGGTAAAATTCTTGATAATGTTGGCAATTTCTTTTAATTTATCAGTAAAATTTCAGAGGAGTTGATATTTTACGACTTCATTCGAATGTTGACAAATTCCTCATAGTGTCAGTAATTTACTTACAACATCAATAAAGTTCAGAAAATTTGGTAATTTATTAATTCATTGGAACGTTGGTAGATTTCCAGTGGTGTTGGTAATTTATTAATGATCAGGTTTCAAGTCATAACATTTTACCAGAAAGATTGGAAAATTACTAGTAAGATTGGAATTCTACCAACACAGAAAGTTTTCAATTTTCCACAGCATGGGACCGTAAAATTTTGCATAGCTTCATAAGTCTCTACCTCTGCAACAAGAACTTAAATCCCAACTGATAATTTCAATTGTTGAAACTAGAAATGTAGTAATGAATCATTCAGAAGCCCCTGTAGAAATCTGTTTAAAATTATCAAAACTAAAGGACCTTTGTGACCATTGCACATGATCATTAACTAGGGAGGGTTATGTTCATGCTAGACACAATGTTTTGCCCCTACTTCTTCATTTCTTCAATGTGGAAATTTTCAGGGGAAATCAGCAACAATTCTGCAAATACGGTCGCTGATGTCTAATTAAATTCGTGACACTGAATGCAACACATTGCACATTAATCTCCGTGAATGAATTTTGGAGCAAGTCATCTTCCTCGATGAATTTCTCCCGTGATGAGGTTAATTACTAACTGCACCGCTAAACATTTTAGAAGTAGGACCACAACAGACCAAGAGAAGAAGAAAGAAATTGCAGAACCAATCGACTATAGTAAGGTGTCATGCCTTCCAGGACAATATTTCGGTTTTAGCTAGACCTTGACAAGCTCAGAAGAACAACTGATTCCCCATGTATGTTTTGAACTAGTTCCTAAGGAGCGAAAATCAATCCCCTAATTGGTGCAGAACTGAACTGACGCACAAGAGTTGCAATGTGTTTCAATAGAATATGACTTGGTTAAGGCTAAAGCTATTAAAGATTAGATGCAGATGGAACAAAATCAATCCAGTCAGCTCCCGAGTGAGTTCATCGAAGGGCTGTTTTCATTGCGTATGTATGATAAGTCATGACTGAAAATAATAAAAACCAACTCAATCCGTTCCAAATCTTTTCCTAATCCATCACTGATTGCATCGAAGATTCGCACGCAGACCCAATTCATGCAAATGCGAACAGAAAATTAACAGAAGAAAAGAATATAGGCGAAGATGAAGGAAACCAAATGAAGATGCAGAGAAGGAAGAACCCTGGTTGGCCCCAATCAGCTGCAACCAAAGTGGAAAAGGAAGACCACAATCCATTAACCCCTCGGTGGGAACAGATGGGCGGGCAGGAAGACGGGGGTGGCAGTCCCCGGAGGGAGATCTCCGCCTGGTCGAATCGCGTCTCGTTCTTGCTTGCGCTCGGGGTCGCCGTCGCGTTCCTTCACAATCGGAGTCCGTCGCTGCTTGTTCTGGGCGAGCTCCTCGCTCGGGTCGTTGCTGATGAGGGAGGAAGACGAAGGAAGGAGAAGGAAAGAATGTGAGAAGAGAAAGAGGGGGCAACAGGAGAAAAAAACGAAACAAAGAAACATTAAAAAGGGAGAGAGAAAAAGTTGAAATTTCTTAAGAATGGGTCCTACCTTTACGCGTCATTCCGAGATAACACTCCTCACCAAACTCGTACGGAATCTTCTCTCCGTGATTTCAGTACTCTCCCCCTATTTTCTCGGAAGGGTTTTCGCACTTTTTTCAAATCTCGGTACTCATCGGATTCTAGAATCTCCTCCAATCTCTCAGAGTCTTTTATTTCCAAACAACTTAGCTCCTTGAAGCTTGAAGGATCAGAAAACTTTTGTAGAGACCCACAGCCACCAATACAAAGCGACACCACTGATTTCAGCCTACCTCCAATCTCAACCAGACGAGGACAACCCCTTATCTCAAGATTCTTGAGCTCCTTGGCATTGGTCAGGTCAGGCAACTTCTCTAGCAACGGAAGATCATCCACATCTAAGACCCTCAAGTTCTCCGAAACTTCCAGGCCTTGAATCTCTCCTAGCTTCCAACAGCCATATATATCCAATTCTTCTATATGTTTAAAGCTTGATGGATCAGGCAGCTGTTCAAGTGATTCACAGCCTCTTAAATAGAGAGCCTCCAATGATTCAAGCTTACCTCGAACCTCAACCAATTTAGGACAACATATTATCCAAAGTCTCCAGAGCTTCTTCAAGCCGGTCAGGTCGGGCAACTTCACCAGCGATGGAAGATCCTGAAGCTCAAGCGTTTGCAGGTTTTTCAAAGGTTCAAGGCCTTGAATCTCTATTAGCTGTTCACAAGAAAAGACTTGCAACTCTGATAACTTCTCCAAATATGAAAGATTTATCGACTTTTCCATTAACCCGCGCCCTAAAAAAATGAAGGATGACAAATTCTGAGGAAGCTTAGGTAGGCATTCTAGGTTATCTACGAAGAGTACAAGCTCTCTGAGCTTCAAAAGGAGATTAAAATCTGAAGGTAGAGTGACCAAACTATGACAAGACAATATCAAGGACTCTAGCTTCCTTAACCCTCCTATCCAATTGAGGTTTGGAGCTGGATGGGAAGGGCTTTGGTAACTTAATCCCAACGACAAAACTTTCAAATTTAATAGGTTCGAGAGATCTGGGCATCTCATTTGTGGATTACCGGCTAAGTGTAGTTCGGTCATACTATCAGGAAGCTTAGGTACATTGGTAATTCTTGTGTCCGATAACTTCAAGATTCTTAAAAATGATAGTTCTCCAATATCACTTGGAATTTCCCCACACAAATTTCTACAACTGTTGGCGCTAATCTCTTCAAGCTTCTCCAACATCCCAAGGTTGCTAGGTAGCTTTTCTAAGTCGGACATAAAGATACTTAGTACTCTCAAATTCTTCATTGTCTCTATTGAATTGGATAACTCTCGTATTTCCGAGCCATAAAGTTTCAACTCAACGAGAGATCCAAAATTTCCAAATGGAAGTTCACTAATTCTGGTATTCGACAAGTTAAGATGTGATAGTGATGTTGAGCAACTAGCTAAATTGCATTCACTCAGTAATCCACACCAATCTGCACTAAGAGTTTCCAATTTCTCCATTCCTTTCCATTCAGGAATTTTGGTAATAGATGTGTGATCAACAAGAAGTTCTGTCAAGGCTTCCAATCCCTCCATCTCGTCTGGCAATATTTTAAGTTTCTGACAACCTTTTAAGTCTAATGATACTAAATGCTTTAACTTACCAATAGACCTATCAACTTGAACCAGTTTTGTGCACCATTGAAGAATCAATCGTTCTAACTTTTCATGAGTAGAAAAGTCAGGAGTTCTACGCAAGTTTGTGCATTTAGTCAAATTTAGAACCTTCAAATTCTTTGCCATCTGTAATGAAGAGAAGAGATTGATTCTTAATCATTTTGAGATACAGGACAGAAAGTCAATATAGCAAATTCATGTTCAAATAATACCGTACCTTGAGGTGGTTCCATCCCTCCCACTTATCTGTCATTTTACTCATTGATAGATCAAGAATCACTAGCTTCATAAGGGAAAATGCAGTGAATTGGAAAAAGATAGGAAAGTTATGCCATGAGAGCCATCTCAAATTCGGAAGCATGATGCACAAGTTGGTAGAAGGAAAATGCCGAACGTTGTTCTCATCCAGGTCTACACAATCCACTTGAATAAATCTTAAATTTGATAGGCTTAAAGATTCTTCCTTCTCAATGAAGTCTTGAAATTGATGATCAAATTTGAGACGTATTGCTTCAACATTTTCTCTTGCCTGCCAAAGCAAAAATAAATTAAACAGAAGCTAGTGATCACATAATTGCCTGTTGAAGGCATTCGAGTTGAGCATACTTGAGGAATGTACATCTTATTTATAATTTAAAATTAATTTACAATATAATTTACAGATCAGCATGTGATCATACTAAGCACACAAGTAATGACTCAGTTTAGATAAAAGCAAATAAGCAAAGTCAACGTGTATAACTCGTCTCTTTGAGTAGGAATAACATTGCAAAAACTTTACCTTCTTTATTCCAAGAACATCAATTGCTAGCTCATGAACCCACACCCGACTTTGCTCCTCTGGTTTATAATCACCATTCTTACAAATGAAATCTCGCCCAAGGTCTCTTACGATATCATGCATCCACAGTCGTTTATGTTTTGTAATCTTTATTAATGACTTCTTTTGGAGATCACGAAGATAAAAGCCAGGTTGAAACCCACAGCTTTCCCACATGTGACTCACAATTCTCACTTCAAACCCAATGAAGAAGCAACAAACATCGAGAAATATTTTCCTTGCTAGTGCGTGTAATGCCTCAATACTAATGTTCAACCTTTTTTCAACTTGTTCTTCGGGAATAAATTCCAACTTGTTTAATGTGTCCTCCCAAGATTTTCTGTCTTCCTCAGCTAAAAGAGAACCTATGATCTCAAGAACCAAAGGAAGACCACCGCAGAATTTTACTGCTCTTCTCGAGAGGTCGATGTATTCAGCCGGAGGATGCTCACTTTTAAAGGCATGTCTGCTAAACAGTATAAGGGAACGATCAAAATCCATTTCATTAAGTTTGTGCTTCACATCAACATGTTTGAGAACTTCCTCGTTTCTTGTAGTGATAATAACCGTACTTCCTCTGTCGAACCAGCATTTACGCATCCCCACAAGAGCATACAACTGACTTTCTTCGATGACATCATCAAGTAGAAGTAGGACCTTTTTAGAGGATAATTTATCCTCGATTGCAGTGATCCCTTCTGCGCTATTACGGATGGACACACTCTCTTTTAGGATACCAGAGATGAGCTGCCCCTGCAAATCCTCAATTTTTGTCCCTTTGCAGTTAGACAGGAAGCAACAGTTAGTGGAATGGGCCAACAATTTATTATAGATGACCATGGCAAGAGTTGTCTTTCCGACACCACCCATACCATATATACCAACGATCTTTGTTTCAGTGGTCTGTTCACCTATCAATTCCATGATTTCGTCCACATGATCGTCCATTTCAACAAAGTAATCAGATACGGCCAAGCGGTTCTTTTCCAACAAGATCAAAAGCTCCCGAGCAACTTTTTTTGCGAACTCGCCTTTGCCACTGATAGTTTTGAAGGCAAAAGAACCGAACAGTTAAACCGAGATGAACAAAAAAATAACTAAGGTACAAACAAATCATGCATGATAACAAATTCAAATACCTCTCCTTGAGTTCCCATCCCTTTAATCCTCCAACTTCTTTGAGAGCTGCCTTCCACTTTTGAATAGTCTCATCGGTGTACAGCTGCTCATCTTTGAGTGACTGAATAGCCTCACCATAAGTTTCAGTCTGGTTACGAACCTCAGACGGTTCAACATCATAGAAGATTGGCACGATCTTTTGTCCCCAGTTTTCCTTGCACTCCACCATCTGGACCAACTCCATGAGGCACCATTTACTGGCAGCATATTCTTTAGAAAAGATAGGAATCGAGATTTTAGACCGCTTAATCACTTGGAGAAGCTCCCGGCCAATCTCTTCCCCAAGGGGAAGGTTTACATTATCTCTAAATACTCGTATTCCGACATCAATGAGGCTGGTGTAAAGGTAATCAACAATGTCACGGCGAGTATCCGGTCCTCTAAAACTCAAGAATACCTCATGATCAAATCCCACTGGCTTCTCCATTTCCCGAATTTTCGGAAGACTTCCAACGACCTGATATCCCGCCTGAAAAACATTTACTATGAAAGTTGAAGTGATCATTATCATCATTTCACTCAGAAACTCTTATGTATACGTCATTCTAGAAAGAAACCTCGATGACAAATGCACGAGCTCCTGCTGGGGCATTGCACTGGACACCAAAACATGTCCTAATATGTTATTAACAATATAGAAGAGAAGTTGACCCATCTCAACCTAAAGCAAGAAATCTCCAAATGATTGCGAAATTATGGGTTTTAATTTGCACTAGAAATTGATTTGGAAAAAAAAAAAAAAAGAGTATTTCGCACCAAGATAAATCACTGTGAACCTATTTTTGTCTTGAACTCTTTCTTTAGGTGATAAAATTTCTCTTGAAAGATGACGTTGAATGTCCTCTGCATATAAGCACCTAATGTTGCTTGAAGGTTGACCGTCTTATTATCTGATAAGAAATTATGATCAAACCTTCCTAATTTCGTTTAACCAAAATAGATTTGACAAAGACATTCCACAACACTCAATTAGTTGCTCCCTCAACCTTAATGGATGCCGGTGAAGTATTCATTCCCCTATGATGATCTCATTAGGAAAATGAAATCAAGAAATTACACTGAAGCAAATGCAACCCTCACAATATTGGACTAGTTTATTAAGATCATAAGCCAATCCTAGTTACAGCTATCTCATAGGTTATCGAAAAACGGATACACGGTCACGGGCGAGCATCAGTTAGGGTTGAAGCTATTATCCACATTTGCCGGAAAGTACCAGCATATCAGAAAAAGGGGATTCACTCACTAATCAATTATGGAGTCAATAAGATTTCAACAGAAAAATAGAAGCATGAATACTATAATAACTGCTTTTTCAGAAAATAACTTGGAACACACAGGAGTGTAGAGATGAGAACTGCATTTTATGGAAGCGGAGAGTTCCGGTTCACCACAGAGGGCGACAGTATAGTCTATCCAATCTGTCTCTACTTTTAACTACAGAGTTGAGGGTGTCAATTTTCTGCCTAGGAGTGTTCTTACTGCTAATCACGAGACAATAATGTACAAATTTGTCGTATCGAAGTCTCTTAAAGATAGCACTATCTCTGTTCGCACAAACATAAAAAAATCCCATCAAACAAATGAAATCAACATATCCACTCAAAACTAATTTAGCTTTTAGCGCCAGCAATCCGCGCGAAAACTCAGAGAGAGAGAGAGAGAGAGAGAGAGAGTACGTGGGTGGCGAGCTCGTAAGACTGAACGTTGTCGATGATGAAACCGGACTTGCCTCCGCCTTCGCCGCCGCCCTCCCTCCTCCTCTTCTTGCCGCTCCTCTTCTTCGGCTCGTCGTCGCGAGGGCCGCCGCCGCCCTCCCTCCTCTTCTTCTTGCCGCTTCTCTTCTTCGGCTCGTCGTCGCGGGGGACGCCCCCGCCGCTGCCGCCGCCGCCCCCCTCCCTCCTCCTCTTCTTGCCGCTCCTCTTCTTCGGCTCGTCGTCGCGAGGGGCGCCGCCGCCGCTGAGGAGCTCACTCCGAGGCTCGACACCGCTCGTCTCCACTTCAGCTTCGTGCCATCTCTTCTTCTTCGCCATTCCCTTCTTCTTGCCGTTCCTCTTCTTCGGCTCGTCGTCGCGAGGGGTGCCGCCGAGGAGCTCACTCCGAGGCTCGACACCGCTCGTCTCCGCTTCAGCTTCGTGCCGTCTCTTCTTCTTCGCCATTCCCTTCTTCTTGCCGATCCTCTTCTTCGGCTCGTCGTCGCCAGGGCCGCCGCCGCCCTCCCTCCTCTTCTTCTTGCCGCTCCTCTTCTTTGGCTCGTCGTCGCGAGGGCCGCCGAGGAGCTCACTCCGAGGCTCGACACCGCTTGCCTGCGCTTCAGCTTCGTGCCCTCTCTTCTTCTTCGCCATTCCCGCTCTCCGATATCAGAAAGTTCCGATATTTCGACACGATACGAGGTCGACTGGTGAAGGGTTTAGGAGTCGATCTTGGTGGTATTGCGTTTCAGGATCTGAGGCCTGACAGTTGCATAGATGGAAGTGGGATGAGCAGGGTTTTTAGCATGTGACCAGAGTTAAGAGGCTAAAGCTATTAGTGTTAGACGCAACTAACAGTGATCAATCACGGAGTGATCAATCACGGAGTCAACTGAGGAAGGAATTTGATGCTGATCTGAGAGTCCCTCTCTTGTTTCCATCAAATTCTGCATCTAGTTGCATTACAGAACAGACTCGATTCAATAAAAAGAAGGCAATCAACGAGAGGAAATTACCGGAGATGAAGGGGGTGAAGATGAAGAGTCCGGATCAAATGCTGAGAAGCAGATGAAGATCCCAAGAATAAACGCTCTTGGCTTTTGAGTTCAGCTCAAGAGAGGCGAGACTTATATAAGACAGTGAACTCCCCCTCCTTCGCCGTGCCCTTCAAGGAAAGTGAGGGATTGCTAGTTGCAGGAAAACTTCAAGCAGACCGTGAAAAAGTGAAAAGTGAAAACGCGTTGCTTTTTGACTTTTGAGTAAACGAGTTGAGTTACCGGGAAATTTCTCGAAGTCCGAAAACTTTTTGGCGCGAAAGGACAGAGTACAAGCGGATTTTCATTGCATGTTATTAGTTTGGCAATCATACAATTTATATTAATTGATATTCTTTTAACGACCGTGAAGGCGAAGCCCAGGCCCATTCAAATTTTACATATATTAAACCAAAAAATTTAGAGTTCATATATTTTAATTATGTCAAAATTATACACAATAAGTTCGTAAAACAAAAAGAAATTAGAAAAAATAACATTACCAATATCATAACTTTCATACAATACTTATTAAAATGTTATAACTTGTTTGAGATTGATTAAGTAATATAATTTTCATTTGACGCTTAGTTAAATACCATAATTTTATTTTTTGATGCCATGACTTGTCAAAATCGTTCACCCAAGAATGAATGTTCCCGTGAGGACCGTTGGTCTACCACTGTCCTTCTAGGTTTTCCACTTTTGACGCTTTCTCTTTTCTCCAAATTTTTACTTTATTCTTTTTATATTTTTCTTAAAATCTGCTGACCTGGCAGCTATATCAATGCCTCCATCTTCAAGGAAAAAAATCATGATCATTTTTCCTATTAACTGAATTGGATGAAGTTAATAACAGGATTTAATCGCACTAATTTAATGAATTTTAAAATTTGATTGCACTTTTTGAAAATTTTAAAAATTTTAAAATTTGAAGGCACTTTTGCAACATATTTTAAGATTTATGGAGCATTTATCCCCTCTTATGAGATAATAACACAAATGATCTTTAAACTTTAGCTTAATATATAATGTTATCCTTAGATTGGGTATCTATTAATAGTTCATGGATCACATTAAATAAATTAAAAAAATTTAAAATAATATAACATATTTTGCCAAAGGTCAAGGATCACATAAAATAGGGGCTCCGTTCGTTTACCTAAAAATAACTTCCAAGAAAATGTTTTCCGGATTTTCCGGTGTTCGTTTCACGGAAAACCAACTACTCAAGGAAAACATTTTCCATCAATGGAAAAAATACCTTCAAAGATATGGAAAATGTTTTCCACTTTTCAAAAGTGGAAAACATTTTCCATAACTTCATGCTTTTTTTCTTTTCTTTTCTTTCTTTCTTTCCTTTTCATCTCTCTTCCTTAGCTTGGCCGGTGGCCGGTCCCGACGGCGGCCGGCGACCGGCGACGGGCCCCGGCCGCAAGCCAGCTCAAGCTCCGCCCCAAGCCGGTGAGGCTCCGCCTAGCCCGATTTGTGGAAGCCGAGCTCGCCCGAGCCCCGCGAGCTCGGCCCTCGCCAGATCGCGCGATGCGGAGCTCTGGCCTCGGGCCTCACTCGAGCTCCCCAGAGGTCTAGCGAGCCGCGAGCTAGCCGGATTTGGCGGTGAGCTCGGGCCTCGCCGGCTTGGGGTGGAGCTCTGGCCTCGCCAAATCCAGCAAGCTAGGTGGGGCTCGGGCCTCGCCCGAGCTCGCCAAATCCCGGGAGCCCGAGCTCCGCCGCGCATCCCGGCGAGCTCGCGTCGCAAGACCTCTCTGCGAGCTGCCCATTTCGCCGGATCGGGCGACCGGATCTTGGTCCGCCGCCCGGCGATCGGCCATCATCAAGCGTGCGGCGGCGGAGGAAGGAGGAAGGAGAAGGATGGAGTATTTGGTCAATTAAAAATATTAAAATTCAATTTTTTTGATAATTTTTCATAAATAATTAAATTAGTTAACGAACGGTGGAAAATGTTTTCCACTCAAAATTTAAGTTTCAAATTAACACCGGAAAATATAGCCATTTTCCCGGAAAATGACTTTAAAATGTTTTCCGAGATTGGTCATTTTCCGCGAAACGAGCGGACCCTAAATTCCAAATTCTGAGACAATGGTAGATATTGGACAAAATATAAGGATTATTTATGTCTTTTTTTTTTATCTAAAACTCCAGAAACTTAAGGATAGACAAATAATTTACATATAATTTTTTTGATAATTTTCTGAGATTTGAACAATAATTTAAGTTTTGACAAAAAGGTTAAAGAACTATTATTTAAGTCCAAACAAAGAGGCACTAGATGAATTAATTCTCGCCATTTCTTTATAGTGTCACTTATGCGTGTGCACCATTTTCATGGGAGAGACGACTGGTGCGTTGACGCCCAGGAAAGTGAGGACTTGCTGGTTGCAGGGAAACTTCAAGCCGACCGTGAAAGAGGGAATACGCGTTCTGCTTTCGACTTTTGGGGAAATTGAGTTGAGTTTCTGGGAAATTTCTCAAAGTCCAAAGATTCTTTGGCACGAAAGGCGGGAGTACAATAGATTTTCATGGATGTTATTTGATTAGAAATCATTCAATTTACGCTAATTGATATTCTTTTAATGACGATAAAACCCTAATTTTGTAGGTGAAACCCAAGCTCATTCAAATTTTACATATACTAAATCCAAAAATGTAGAATTCATATATTTTAATTAAGGGAAAAAACCACAAAAAATCCAAAATTTTACTAATCATGACACATTTATTCCATCAAAGACATTTTCATTTTATTTTTTCTGTTCTTCCTTTTTCTTTATTCTTATTTTCTTTTTTCTTTTCCTCTCTTCTTGCCGCCATGTCCACAAGGGAAGAGAAAAGAAGAAGAAAAAAAAAAAAAAAGTAAAAAATTTTAAAAAGTAAAAGACGAAAATTTCTTATAGTTTAGGATAAATGTGTCACACTAATACAAGTTTATGAATTTTTATGTCACGAAAAAAAAAGTTTGGGGTAAATTTGTCACTTTAGAAAAGTTTGGGAATTTTGGTAGTTTTTGAGTTGGTAAAACAAAAAGTCAGGAAAAATAACACCACAAATGTCATAACTTTCATACAACACTCACTTAAGTACTATAACTTTTTTTTTTTTGGGATTATTTGAGTGATATAACTTTTATTGGGCACTCACTTAAATGTCATAACCTTTTTTTTTTTCTAATCACTTGTGCCATAACTTTTTTAAATCATTCACCCAAGTGTTGAAAATTCGACGTGATATAATATTCTTGATGAACGTTTTTAAAAGTCATAGCACTTAAGTAAAGTTATAACACTAAAGTGAATTTTTTTTTTAAAGTTACAACACATAAATAATTAGGAAAAGAAAATTATGTCTGTCAAGGAATGTCGTACAAAAGTTATGACATACATGGTATTTAAGGGTGCGAATGGTAACGTTTACGTTTTTTTGTTCCAGGAACGAAACAAAAAAAAGTGTTTGTTCCGGGAACAATTTTTGAATAAAAGAACTCGTTTGGTAACGTTTGGTCCGGGAATAAGTAATGAACAAAACACGTTTGGTAAATTTTATTCTTTTTTTGTTTCTTTTAATTTTTTAAACATTTTTATTTTCTTTTTTTCTTTTTTCGGCGACGGGTTGGCGGGCCTCGCCCGGCCACGGCGAGGCTCGCGCGGCCCTCGGCGAGGCCGAGCCTCATCGTGGTTGGGCGAGGCTCGGCCTCGCCTTTGGCTGGGGTGAGCTCGGCCTCGCCCGATCCGGCGAGGCCGAGCGTCGCCGGCCATGGCCGAGGCCGGCGACCGGCGAAAGAAAAATAAGAAAAAAAAGAAGAAGAAAAGAAGAAGAGAAGAAGAATAGAGAGAAGAAATGTTTCTTCGTTTTTGTTTCCGGAACAAGAAACAACAAATTGTTGTTTCTTTTTTTTGTTCTTATTTTGTTCCGGAAACAAAAAACAAAAAAAGAATGCAAACGCAACCAAACACGTTTTTGTTCTTTTTTTGTTCCTGTGAACAAAATCCGCACGAAGTGTTCCGAAAACGTTTCCATGCAAACCTAATTTGTCAAAAGTTGCATTCAATCATATAGGAATAAAGCTCCAAAAATATTCACAATACTAGTGAAAGCTTACCAACTATAGATGGTTTGAATAGAACTTCCAAGACTGGGCACATCAATATGTGCAACCATAGTAGTGTGTTTGGTCAACATTTAGCAAGTTGGGTAGCCACCCGACCATTGTGTAGTTGGAATATTTGGGGTGAAATGGTAATGTCCATATCACCACTAGAAGGCAAGGCATCCAGAAACTTATTTTTTACGGAAAAATATCAAAAGTCATAAACCTATTGCATTAGTACCAATTCGGTCATAAACTTTTCAATTGGATTAATTTAGTTCTAAACCTTTCGATATTGGTACAAATTCAATTCATTCGGCCAATTTTGGTCGACCGACATTGACATGGACGTCGGCTGGTGGTGTGGCAAATTTTATGATTTTTTTAATTATTTTTTATTAATTTTTTATTAATTTTTTCCTTTTTCCTTTTCTTTTCCAACGGTGGCCGGAGCCTCCGGTGAGGCTCGCCGGCCACTTGGCGAGGGTCGCGGCCCGCTCGCCTCCCCCAAGGTCGTCGGCAAGGCGATGGCTACCATTGCCTCACTGGCGGCCCAAGGAGAGGCCGGGCGAGGGCCACGACCCTCGCCGACCACTACCCGTAAAAGAAAAGGAAAAAGGAAAAAAAAAAGAAAAAAGTAATAAAAATCATAAAAAAATCATAGAAATTGCCACGCCGGCCGTCTGGCCACCAGCCAACGTCCACGTCGGTCCGGCCAGCCAAAATTGACCGAATGAACCGAATTGGTACCAATATCAAAATGTTTAGGACTAAATTGGTTCAATTGAAAAGTTTAAAACTGATTTACTACCAATGCAATATGTTTAAAACTTTTTTTGTACTTTTCCCTATTTTTTACCAAGGAAAATTTTAAGAGAAACTCAATTATCCTATAGACCAAAAATTGGAAATTACAAAATTATAAGTAAATCATTAACTACAAAATGCAACTTAACTTATATTTATAAATTATTTATGATTAAACATAAAATTAATAATATGTTGATATCATCGATGATGATTGATCATCAAAAGAATTATTCCCTTGTTTTTAAACAATGATTGGTAAATTAATTTAAATTACTATCATGATAATGTACTATGGATATCTAAATCTAAAGGAAATGCAATCATACTGTAAAATCTATGTTAAATATTGTTATTTTTATTGCATTTTATTCTCAATTTGGTTTTCATAAAAGTTGACGTGGCATTTTTCATTTGTTTTTATTTTAAGAGAGGCGCTTATGCGGTTGCTAAGCCAAGCGTTCAATTTTCTAATCAAGATATGAAAAATTGTTTGAAAATTTTGGAGAATTTAAGATCTTAAAAAAAGGATAGAAAAATTAGACAAGAAATCATTCTTAAGAGGTGCAAAAGTTTCCATCAAGTACCTTGGAACATCATTTATTTAAAAATAAAAAAGAAAAGAAAAAAAAGCTCCAAACAGTGTTCATGACGGTGGAGATTGCATTTGTTGTTGCAGGAATTCATCCTACCATAATCAAATTTAATTCGTGAAATTTAATCTGCTTTTGGTTTCGTGTGAAATTTATTTGCCCACGTCATTGACGGAGCTCTTGAAGAAGCATGGGTAGGTGGTAGAGAGGGCCAAGTTGGCTTTGCCGAAGTGCGGCGAGGAACGTTGGCCAACCACCGTCCTTCTTGGTTCTCCACTGTTTGACTCTTTCTCTTTTTTCCAAATATCTTTTTCAGGATTTTATTTCTAGAAATCTTGGAATCAATTTTTCTCCTTTTTCTTTTTCTTAAATTTTGCTGACATGGCAGCCATTTCAATGCCTCTATCTTCAGGGAAAAAAAAAAAAGTCATGTTATTTTCTCCCATTTACTGAATTGGAATGAGTTAATAGCGAGATTTGATTGCACAAATTTAATAAGTTTTAAAATTTAATTGTACTTTTTGAAAATTATTGAATATGACTGCACATTCGCAACATACTTTAAGATTTTATGTTTATCCCCCTTAAGTGATAATAACACAAATGATCATTGAACTTGACTCAATGTGTAATATTATTTCTAAATTTTTAATTTATTTGATGTAATCTCAAAATTATTTATAGATGTTCAATTTAATCTTTAGACTAAATTTGCCATTTTCATATAATTTAAAAATTAGATTGAACATTATTAATAGTTCATGACCACATTATATAAAATAAAGCTTAAAAACAATATAACATATTTGGATAAAGTTCATCAAATTAAACGAATAAAAAATTTGGGGGTATTTATGTCATTTTATCCATTTTTTAAATCTAAAACTCTAGAAACTTAAGCACAACACATAGATTTACATATAATCTTTTCATAATTTTTTGAAATTTTAACAATAATATAAATTTTAACAAAGAAGTAAAAAAAAAAACTATTTTCTACTTTTTACTTTTACTTTTTTTTTTTTTAACTCCAGACAAGCATTAAATCTATAATTTTTCGCCATTTCTTTACAATGTCCCTTCGCGTGCCGGATGTTATAAGAGTAATAAGATGCAGAGGACACCTTTTTCATGGGAGAGACGACTGATGCATTGCCATGTTCTTCAGCGATATCGTCCCAACCATCCATCACTATGTCTCTCTCCTCGCAAGATGCGTCGCCAAGAAACACCTGAAGCTCGGCATGACCGTCCACTCTCACCTCATCAAGACCGCACTCGCCAGCGACTCTTTCGTCGTCAACCATCTCCTTGGCATGTACTCCAGATGCTCTTCCATCCGAAGCGCCCGCAAGGCTTTTGATGATCTTGATACAAAGAACAGTTACTCTTGGAACACCATCATATCTGCATATGCCCGGATAGGCGATTTCAAGAAAGCCCTCGACTTGTTCGATGAAATGCCGCAGAGGGCTCTTGTCTCTTATAATTCCTTGATTTCTGGGTTGTCCCGTCATGGGTTTTATGTGGAGTCTCTGAGCGTCTTCATGCATATGCAAAAAGAATATGATTGTCTATCCATGGATGAGTTTACTTTTGTGGGTGTTGTGGGTGCTTGTGCTCACTTGGGTGCATTTAAGTTCTTGCGCCAGGTTCATGGAGTTGCTATCATAATGGGCTTGGAATTTACTAAGATAACTTACAATTCCCTGATTGATGCTTATGGTAAATGTGGCGGAGTCGATATATGCCGTGCATTGTTCGAGGTTATGCCTGAGAAGGATGTTGTGTCGTGGACTTCTATGGTTGTTGCTTATACGCGAGCTCAGAACTTAGATGATGCTTGTGCAATATTCAACAGTATGCCAGCGAAGAACACAGTCTCTTGGACTGCACTGATCTCAGGCCTTGTGCAGAATGGCCGTGGTGATGAAGCTTTGGACCTTTTTGTTCAAATGCATGAGGAAGGAATACAGCCAAGTCCTCATACTTTTGTCAGTGTTCTATGTGCCTGTGCTGATCGAGCACTTGCTGAAAGAGGCAAACAGATCCATGGAAGCATCGTTAGGACCTGCTTTAATGGAGATTTGGAGAACATATTCATATGGAATGCTCTAATTGACATGTATTGCAAGTGTGGTGACATGAGATCAGCTAAGATCTTATTCTTGAGGATGCCGAAAAGGGATATTGTATCATGGAATTCGATGATAACTGGGTTTGCACAAAATGGTCTGGGGCATGAGTCACTTGTTTTTCTCAGGACCATGCTAGAGACAAATGTAAGACCCAACCATGTCACGTTTCTTGGCGCTCTATCTGCTTGCAGCCACACAGGTCTAGATATTGAAGCGCTTCAGATTTTCAATGCAATGGAAAAGTATTACAGCCTTCAACCCAGATTTGATCACTATGCTATTTTGGTTGATCTGCTCGGGAGGAAAAACAGACTTGAGGAAGCCATGGAGTTAATAGAGATTGTCTCAAACAAATCAAACCATGTTGGAATGTGGGGTGCACTTTTGGGTGCATGCAAAGTCCATGGTAATCTAGTTATTGCCCGAAAAGCTGTGGATGCTCTACTGAATTTGGAACCCCAAAATGCTGCCAGGTATGTCATGATATCAAGCATATATGCTGCAACTAACAGATGGGATGATTCCTGCAGAGTAAGGAAGCAGATGGAGGAGAGAGCTTTAACAAAAGATGTGGCTAACAGTTGGATTGAGGTAAAGAATGAAATGCACAAATTTCCAGCAAAGGACCAATTCCACTATCAGGTGGGAGACTTATACGAAGTGCTCGGGAAACTAGCATATCATATGAAGGAACCTGGATATATTCCTGAGCCCAACTTAAGACTTATCTTAGATAATTATGATGATGATGGTGGGTAATGAATACAAAAAGGGTTCAGATGGAAGATGCTGGAGAAAAAATAGAAGACTACAACTGCAAGGTGATAGTTCTTGTACTAATGAACAATCCATACCTTCCTAGAGAACATCAAGTCAAAGATACCATGAAGTTTCAGGAAGGACTTATGGTCCACAGAAAATTGGGCATCATGAAAGCCTCTCATTGTGCCTGGAGGTTTTGTGAGGTAGGAGGAGATTGCTCAGACGCTATCTGGTAATGGCAATCTGTGTACATATTTTCAGATTCTGACCTCATTGTTGCTGGAATAATGGAAAGCGTCTACCTTGCCATTTTCGGTTCTTTTGGATGCTGCCTGACCAGATCAAATTTTTTTCTTGGTTTATGTCCACTTCCCTTTAAGGGAATAGATGGTATTGCGGAAGTTATCCCTCAGGTTAAACATGATGTCCCATACCACGGAGTGACCTGGAGCATTTTTCAAAACTATATACAGCTTGAAGCTCCATGTCATTTTTCCCGTGATTTCTTTTCAGGCTTATGCTTTGGCAAGGAAGCAGTTTAGAGCTAACGATTTTCCACAAAGTGTTGATGAAAGGTCTAACTCCTACAAATCTGGGATGGAGCTCCATTCTTTGTTTTCTTCTCATTGAGTGTTTATCGTTGTTCTTCAGGAATTCAGGAAATTATGTGCATGGTCAAATAGAGGTTGTGGCCCGTGATTCTTTTAGTTGTGGCTGATAGTTTCATTATTGTCCTGTGGGATCGCCTAGGAGCGACCTGTTTTTGTTTGTAGCGTTGGTCTGCTCCCAACAGTGGAAATTACCTCAGGGTTTGGCTGTACACGTACGACTCAAGGTATTTCTTGTACAACTTGACGTAACTACATCTAAAAACCAGAGTGGGTTATTGAATTATGCTAAGAAGAGATGTATATGATGACAGAAGACGTAAAATAATTTTGCATGTGAAGCACTGTGCGAGCGGCATTGCATCAGTCGATTGAGGCAATTGGAAGTGCCATCTCTAATGCAGTTGTTCCAACATAACTGATTGTTCTTTGGCCTCTACTTATGCAATGCTTCAGTTGCTTCCTTTGCATCTGAACTACTCTTTCTGCTTTGACAATTGAGTACTCTCTTTCCGATGTAAGAAAGAAACAGCTGTAGAGGTGACGATTCTTTTTGGGTAATCTCCTAGCAATGTGAAATAATAGAATTCACTAACACATTTGGGAAATTACCATTATCAACTGAAAACAGCAAATGTAAGATAAAATTTCATTGGCTTTAGCTCATGGATTATGGAATTTTTCGCTATAAGATATATACATGTATATAATGTTTTTTGGTAGAAAGAATCCCAGGACAACACTCATTCTCTGCGAGGTCAATCATTAATTTCTAAGTAAGTGATGGGTTGAGCACTTGAGTACTGTGAATTTGGTATACGAATCTAAGAAAATTATCAAGTTAAATTAGTCTTCGCATGAATGGAGCTAGATTTTTATAGGTGATACATCTCTTTCTTATGTTTGTGATCAAGACAATTTCCTTATTAAAAGGTCCTGTGGATGTCATAATAATTTTGGGTTTCGGTTTCAAAATTCAAACAACTACATCTTTCATGACCGTTCACAACCACTTGATCTTGCTATCTATATGTGCTTTATTCTAATTTGTACAATATATAACCCTTTTGGTGCCTTTGGTTACAGATTTGAAATGAGCCTGCAGTATGATAACTAATAGTAATGCTATAAGTTTCTATTTTACTTGGTTTTTTACCAGAATAATGAAGGAATGATATCGTCCAAATTGATCCATCATTTTAGCTATTCTTTCTCCCACAGCCAAGACCGCCACCGTAGCTAGTGATTGCTCATGGAGGGTTGCCGCCTTGTCGCCTTGCTGGCAGTGGGTCGCCAGCGGGGTCGGTGGTGGCGGGCCAATAATGATAAGACGGCATGGGGCGACGATGGCCGTTAATGTTGAGCAGCAATGGTCATTAGTAGTGCGCGGGCAATCTGGCCATCCACCGAGATCAGGAATGATATTCTCAAAGCGCCCTATTACGTTTGGCTGATAACAAGTACGCCATAAATACAATCGTGAATTGTGACTACATATTAATTAAACACATAATGTAATTATGCAACGACGTATGAACGATGTCAAATTCATATCCTAGCGAGGATAGAGGACAAAAAAAAAAAAAAAAAAAATTCCAATTGGCAAGAAAGTGCCAAACTCGATGTCATGTGACCCTTTGGACGCGACTGACCGCAAGAGAAAATATGCAATGGGTTTCTGGAAGACGTATATCATGGGGATTTATGAAAGTCCATGAAAAACTCTGTTCTGGAGATGTTTTTCTTCATTTCAACGTAGCAATCCTCAAATTTCTGTTACTTCTGATTTACTACTCGTAGGTCAATGTTTCTCCTTCATCGGATTTGACATTTGAAATTTTTGTTTGACAATTAAGAGAACAGGAAAGAAGATGGGACTTGGTCAGCCTAGTTATAGCATAGATAAAAGCTCCAGAGAGACTATTTTATCATCGTTAATGATGTTTGGAGGGTAATTTGGTTAAAAAAAATTGAAGCGATAAAGAAAGAGGATTTTCTTTCATAAAGGCCATGTTCACGTTATTGTCCTTTTTCTCCACAACGTGAAATGTATGTATGCACATACTTCTATAGTTTCATACAAGAGGTACGCAAGAGCATCTCGCGATGGTAATTTTTCCTAATATTTCTGTATTTTTTACAAATATGCGTTGTAAATTTAATTTTAGTAACTTTCTTATAGTAACTTTTGAATCAACTGCGATAATAATCATGAACCCATAGAAATATCCAATCTAGACATATCTAGTCTGTGTCACATCTATATGGGCAGGTATAATTAGCCTTATCTAACAATTTTACCTGCTAAGTCTATGCGGGGACACAATCCCATGGTTCCCCTTACTTTGAATAAACCCACTGAATCAGCACCAAACATTTATTTATCTATTTTGCTTCTCGTTGGAACCTGATTTTGGGCATAGAGTAGAGTAGATGATCTATCTTGGTGTATTAAATCGAGGGTTGAAGAAAATTCTCCCTAAATTTAATTTATCGTTATTATGAGATACCCAATACTCCTATTCCTAGTATAGTTATGATGATAGGGATGGATACGCAATTATTTTCGGCCTACGAATTTGGGGAAGAGAGGCCCTTGCCATTTGTGAGCTGGTGAAGCCTAGCAAAAACGTGTGAGCTAGAAAGAGTCCAAAAGATTCGTGACCTTGACAAAGACCAGTTCCAGCTCGAGGGAAGCACAAATTTCCAACTTCTAGAAGAAGCAAATGCGCCGATGATGACCCCCATCGCTTCATAACTTGTAATCGACAACATGCTCTGACTAAACCCTAAAATGTATCCATAAACTTTTTGATTAGTGGCAGAAAATGACCATCTATAAAGTATTATAGTGGGTTCCTTTTGCCTAACCAATCAAAAGCAGAGTGATTGAAGCCTCCCTTTTCTGATCTTACGCGGAAACAAAGGAATGAAAAGAACGGAAAAAAAACCACGCTTGTCTAGAATAACTCATTTTATACTGTTCAAATTTCATAATTTTATTTGATAAATCATTCACATCAAGTGATGACTTGGTGTTTTTTCATCATAATTACTAATAATAAAATTTCAAGTATTTTCTCCTTCTCCTCTTCTTCTTCTTCTTTCTTTGTTTTTTTTTTTTTTTTTTTGGCCTTTGGCTTTTTCACTTGTAATATATGGACTAACCATCCAAGAGTCAGACCAACGAGTTGAAATGTGCAAATTTGGAGGAACGGAGAAAATAGAGAGCTTATTTGAATCAAGTCACTTGACCTCCCATCGAAGACGGCAATGACTTTCGTTGCATTGAACCTTATAACTCCACACATGACCCCCGCTTCCCATCCCCCATGAGCATCACACTCCAACAACCCTCAAATTTCTCTGCCTCTCTCTCTCTCTCTCTCTCTCTGAAATCATGCTTGCTCAGAACCACATCTTCTCTTTCACTCCCAAATCCCTCAACCCTCTGGAGAAGAGCAGAGATCTTGAGTTTGATTTCTGGGTTCCTAGTAGAATGAGGAACCACCACAGCAGGAGCTGCGATCCCGACTCGCCGACCCTGTGGAAGCGCGAAAACTTGCCGGTAAGTGTTGCCAAAGATGTGGACACATCCCCACTTCTTCCCCAAGATCACCACTACAGCAATCTCTCTCCTTCGTCGAGGACTCGGAGGATTGAAGAAGGAAGAAGAGAAATGATGGAGATGATCCGGAACTTGCCCGAGTCGAGCTATGAGCTTTCCCTCAAAGATATCGTGGATGAGCAGCCATCTTCGCAGGTACTATCGTGGACACGGTTCGATTCGCTTCTTGTTCAATATTGAAACCTGATCTTATATCTGTAATGATATAGTAGACATAACATGGTATCATACTGATGTGCTTTTAGGTGCTCTTCACCTGTTGTATGTGCTTTGAAACCAATCTAGACAAAAGGTTCCGCCGATTAAGGATATGATGTTTTATTAATGGCGGACAAATAAATAAATTTGGATTGATTTGCAGGAGAATCAAGAGGAGGAAAAGGGAAAATTTGAGTTTCCAAGTGCTGAGGCAGAGTCAAATAAAAACCAGAAGAGGAGAAAGAGGAAGAAAGTCACGAGGACCACTAGTCATCAGCATCATCAGGTGTCAAGATGTAATAGCATGGAGACCGGAACTTTCCTGATCAAGATGTTTTTCCCATCTTTCTTAACATCGAATAAGAAAGCTGCAACATCTCGGAATGGCAGGGCGAAGATTTCGCCGAGGACGTCATTCGAAGGGCCTGATCAGAGGAATCCAGACATGGTTTCGAGGATTAAAATGAGTCCAGTTGCAAAAGATCAGGGGAGTAGCGATCGAGTTAGAACTGAAAGTGGTACCAGCAGGAGCAAGAGCTATTCAAGCAGGTAAGAACTTTAATATGTTCAATATGACATTCTATTTGTGTATTTTTGGTTATTCATTTTTCTGCTGACTCAGTAATCTCCTAAGCATATTGCAAGAAAACGTATACTAATTGTAGAAATTGCACATTGTTTCATTTGGGTTAAGAAAAATCGTATCTTTAAGGAGCTCCAAAACAGAATTTCCACTTGTTAGCGTAAAAGAACATGCTGATGGGGTATGCTACTAACAGAACATGTTTCAAACTGAACTATACAAGTTTGAGCTTTTCGATCTATTTTCACTTTTTGTCTGCTCAATTTGAGATCGAAACTTCCATGTTAGTGAGAAATTATACTCTTAACAAGCAGTTGTAAAACCATAAAATCCCTATGTTTACTCAGGAACAATGACGGCAATGCTGTCCTGGGTTGCTGGCCTTTTCCTAGACCGAAAGGGAAGATGCGCAGGCAGAGAACGTGTGTTTTCTAATTTCCTCTGCCTCCTGCGCATGAAGGCGGAATCAAAGACTGATTTTGCTTTCAGAACCTAGAAATATAATCAAACAGCAGAAGGGTGTCCCCAGCTGATAAGCCAGTTTGATTATCTCGGCTCTGACGAAGATTTCGCTAATCAGTCCGAGAAAAATCTAAAGCAGAGGTGCCAATAGCGTTTCATACTTGCCAGACTGGGCACCCTGTTGAATACTAAACTTCTCAAGAGACAATGCTAGCGAAGTTTTAGATTTCTGTAGAGACTACACAGGCCATAGCTTAGCTTGCCTCATTGTGATCACGAGTCCGCGAGTTATTAGCGGCTGAAGATATGTGTTATCGTTATGTAAGAAAGCCAAGGATCAAATAAACTGAATGCTGTTGGTATTTTTTTATTCAATGCTTCTTGTGCGGTATGTTAAGGATATCACAGATGAACGAGAACCATGTAGAGTGATCAGGTGGGCCTTGCGTACGAAAAACGGAAAACAATTGAAGATGGTTTGAGAGGATTAGTGGGGCTAAGTTCTTCTTCTGAATGGAGGGGATGAATTAGCCAGGCAGGGACGCATGCAATGAGTAGTGGGGGCTATTGCCGCCGCTGGACACTTTTTGATTATGTTTATGGCATGCTCCTCCAGAGTTTATTTGCACGGATGTTATACTTGAGCAATCTGGGAATTCATTTAGAAAGGAGGAGAACCGTACGATCAAATTAATACAAATTAATTGGGAATCCTTTGGGTGGTGTTCAAGTAAGTTTCGTCAAGCAATTTTCAGGAAACTCGCTACTAATGTAATGAAAATTGTGACTATGCAACCGAATGGACCACCTTGAAAACCGGTCATATTCTAAGTTCTCGGTCAAATTTTTGGAACCAGTGGGAATTGTTTCAATTCCCGCTTTCATGAAACTACCACTTTCTGTTGCTCGCAACTCACCCTCCTCCTCTAGATTCGCCCTCGCTCGTCCCTAACAAACCTTTACTCACTCACCCTTGTTCATCTTCTATTTTAAACTGTTTTGTTGCTAATATTATTTTACTATAAGAAATGAAACCAAAAAAGAGGGGAAAAGAAAAAGCTCTCGGGTAACTTTGGAACCAGAGAAATATGATAGGTTTCTGGGCAAACGGAGTAGATTTCAAGTTCCAAAAACTGAAAATTGATTTTAACAAGGGAGATTTCAAGTTTCTCACCCCGGAACCAAAATCGATTGCCCAAGACGATGCAACCCAAGATTCTCGCAGATATACCACGTTGAATTTGTGAAACAATAAAATTATGAAAAAGGAGGCTTCACTGTGCGCTTGTTGGGTTTAATCAGTGCGGCACCCTTTTTTCTACCCCTTCCATATACATTGCATGCCGTAGCCCAAGGGATAGAAATTGACCACCATGTCTGAATTTATTCTAATTTACGTTTGTTAAATGACATAGCCGAAATTAATTTATCCTTCGCTCAATAAGATAATTAGAACTGGGTCGGACAACAAAGAAATACAATAGAGAGGATCTAGGGGATACAATTAGGGGGATGTACAACACGGTAAATTCTCTAGGGAACTCTTCAAAATCACATAAAAGGCACGTCAAGGAGATGCTTTCCTTTTGCGATTCCAAACCGCAGAGAAAGTGCATAAACTATCGCACATCGGAGGGGTGATCTTTTGAATGGCCTTTTCTTGGTCAAAATCGTCCGGCTTGACAATGTGGCAGAAGGACCCGCCAGTTCCCTACTTCTAAATGGGCGATACGATCCGGGGTCCAAATCTTTTCTGATGATTTGATAGTGGAGGGAGAATGATAAAAGGAGCTGTTGAGAATAATGACAAGGGACCTTGGCCCCCTTTTAAAATTATGGGAATTAATTATTTAAGCCTATGTATTTGACACCATGTACATTAATAGGAAAAGAAGAATTAGGGGTAATTCGTCCCCTAACCTTTATTGTTTCGTTAAATTATCGATGAAAACGTATTTCAATTTCTATACGCTAACCTTTTTTCGGGTGATTTGTTTCCAGAATAGTAAGATCAGTTGTTGCTTTTAGCTTGCAAAACCATTTCACGTGGTGTGTCGGGGATACTTTGATACTATACTCTTAGAATGTCCCAAGTACTATGTGCGTGTTGCCCATGATCAACCGTGATGGCCTGATCTCAATCTCAAGCAGATTAGCACGGATTGAAAATTGGGATGCACATGAAGAAACCTAAGCTGTTTGGACCATTATTTTCTAGGCTTGCAATTGATTTAATAATAGGTCCATCGTAGTACTTAGACCTGACTTGCCTGTGTAACTTTTGTACATACCGATGAGCAATTATTTACTCCTTAAGAATAAAACTACCCACCATTTCAACGGTATCGAGTGTGATTTGTAAAATTACATAGTTTGTGAACCATATATTTATCAAAAATAAAACAATCTGTCTCATGGAAAGAACCCACAAATAGCAACCTAGACCATGTTAATTCCAGGGGATTAACTTCTCGCCTATGAGATTGTCTGTAATTGTGTGAACCTTCTTCAAACAATTCTGTTATCCTAGAACTTCCTTACTCTAGGATTTGTGGTATTGACAAATCTGTAATTTATCCTAGTGTCATACACCAAATATTAAACTTCACGTTATCAATATTCATCACTGCTATATTGCTTCTCTAAGGAAAATACCACATTCATGGGTAGACATTTGTCAATTAGAGGAAAAATAAAACAATTTCAATTAGGTATGTAAAGAAATGAAGATAACGTCAATCAACATTTACTTTTAGTAATTTAATAACCAGCTTATATTATTGATAAAGGCCAAATAGATTGACATACATCATTTAGAATAATATGAAAAATATAAATATCAAAAAATGATAACTACATGATGAACTGCTAAATATAAGTCAACTTATGTTTATAATTAGCTTTGAATAATAGCAAACATATAATAGATTGATATATTTGAGCTAATTAATCAACAAAAAGAAAAATTGTGCCATCATGATCATCTTATTTTTGAAACAATGACTGGAAAATTGATTTAATTTTCTAATATCACTATGTTGTGCACTTGCACTATAGATATCTATTAAGTTAAAGTAAATATAGTCATATCGTAAAATTTATGTTAGGTATTGGTATCTTTATTTGATTGCAATCTCACGCAATTTTTCATAAAATCAAGACATGATTCTCCATTTCATTCCTTTACCTGCGTTTATGTCAGCTCTTCTGGAAATTTATCAGTGGGAGTCTTCTGGTGCGTTGCCATGTTCTCCAGCGATGTCTCTCATCACAAGATGCGTCGCCAAGAAACGCTTGAAAGCTCGGCACGACCCTGCACCCTCACCTCATCAAGACCGCACTTGCTGGCGACCCTTTCATCGTCAACCATCTCATTGGTATGTACTCCAAATGCTCTTCCATCCGAAGTGTCCACAAGGCTTTTGATGATCTTGATACAGAGAACGGTTACTCTTGGGACACCATCATTATCCCCATTAGCCGGAATAGGCGACTTCAAGAAAGCGCTCGACTTGTTCGATGAAATGCCGCAAAGGGCTCTTGTCTCTTATAATTCCTTGATTCCTGGGTCGTCCCGTCATGGGTCTTATGCGGAGTCTCCGAGAATCAGGTCACACGCTTCCCATTCCCCATGAAGATCACTCTCCAACAGCCCAAATTTCTCTCTCTCTCAAGCCATGTTTTCCCAGAACCACATCTTCTCTCTTACTCCCAAATCCCACAACCCTGTTGAGAAGAGCAGAGATCTTGAGTTTGAATTTGGGGTTCCGTGTAGAATGAGAAACCACCACAGCGGAAACTATCCTGATTTGTTGACTCTGTGGAAGCGCGAAGAACATGTCGGTAAGAGTAGCCAAGGATGTGGACACGTCCCCACTACTTCCCCAAGATCATCACTACAGCAATCTCTCTTCTTTGCTGAGGACGCAGAGGATTGAAGAAAGAAGAAGAGAGATGATGGAGATGATCCAGAACTTGCTTGAGTTGAGTAACGAGCTTTCCTTCAAGGATATTGTTGATGAGAAGCTATGTTTGCAGGTACAAGTGGACTCAGTTCAGTTCAATTGCTTAGCTTCGATTTTGTTCAATTTAGAAATCTGATTTCTGTAATCATATAGTAGACATAACATAGTAACATACTAATGTGCTTTATAAGTGCTCTGCATCTGCCGTATATATGCTTTGAAAACAATCTGGGGAAACGATTATGCTGATTAAGGAAAGGATGTTGTATAAATGGAAGATAAATAATCAAATTTGGATTGCTTTGCAGAAGAATCAAGAGGAGTAAGAGGACAATTTTGAATTTCCAAGGGCTGAGGCAGAGTCAAATAAAAACAGGAGGAAAAAGAGGAAGAAAGTCACAAACGCCACTAGTCATCAGCATCATCAGGTGTCAAGATGTAATGGCATGGAAACCAGAACTTTCCTGATCAAGACATTTTCCCCTTCTTTCTTGGGAAATCCGCAACATCATGGAACAGCAGGTCCAAGATTTCGCCGAGGATGTTGTTCGAGGGGCCTGATCAGAGAAATTCAGATACAGTGTCAAGGATTAAAATGAGTTCTTTTGCGAAAGATCCGGGAAGCCGCAACTGAGATAGAACTGAAAGCAGTACCAGCAGGAGCAAGAGCTATTCAAGCAGGTAAGAAATTGAATTTTTTTCAATACGACTTTCTATTCGTTGATTTTCAGTTATTTGCCTTTCTGCTGACTCAGTAATTTCCTAAGCATATTGCAAGAAAAGGCAATACTTATTGTAGAAATTGCACATTGTTTCGTTTGGGTTAAGAAAAATCGTACCTTTATAACCCCAAAACAGAATTTCCACTTGTTAGTCTAAAATGACATGCTGATATGGTTTGCAGATATCAGAAAATGTTTCGAATGAACTATACCAGCTCGAACCTTTTGGTCTATTTTCAGATTTGTGTGTTCGATTTGAGATTGAAACTTCCATGTTAGTGAGAAATTATACTCTAAACAAGCAGTTGTAAAAGCATATGGTCTTTATCTTTATGCGGCAACAATGACGGCGATTCTTTCCTGGGTTGCTGGCCCTTCGCGGGACCGGAAGGGAAATGCGAAGGCAGAGAACAAGTTGTTTTCTGATTTCCTCTGCCACCTGCACATGAAGGTAGAATTAAAGATTGATTCTGCTTTTAGAACCTAGAAATATACTCCAACAGCAGAAGTGTGTCCCCATTTGATAACCAGTTTATTAATCTTGGCTCTGATGAAGATTAAACTAATCAGTCCAAGCAGAATCTAATCCAGAGTTGCCAATAGCATCTGATACTTGTCAGACTGGGCATCTTGTTGAATACTGAACTCCTCAAGAGACAATGTTTAGAGAAGCTTTAGATTTCTGTAGAATACGCAGGCCACAGCTTGCCCCTCCGAGATCACAGGGCGTGAGTTATTAGCGGCTGAGAATGTATATCATTATTGTGTAATAAAGCTAAGGATCAAATAAACTGAACACCGTTGGTTTTCTGTTTTTGCTTTTTTTTTCATCCAATGCTACTTGTGCTATACATTAAGAATATAACAGATGAACAAGAACCATGCAAAGCGATCAAACAGACCTTGCGTACCAAAACGGGAAACAATTGAAGATGGTTTAAGAGGATTAGTGGGGCTAAGTTCTTCCTCTGAATGGAGGGGATGAATAAGTGATGGAGACTAATGCCTCGGCTGGTCGTTTTGATTATGTTTGTGGCATATTTTCTCCTCCAGTGCCCATTTGCACGGGTGTTATATTTGAGCAATTTGGGCGTTCATTTAGAAAAAATGGAGAACTCTATAATCGAATATTTACAAATTAACTGAGAATCCATTTTCTGATGTTCAAGTAATTTTCAAAAAATTCATTACTAATGTAATGAAAGTTACTTACTATATTAAGAAATTTCCACATTGAAGAATTTTACTGAACTAGTGGGTTGATCTTGATACTTATAAATTGAAAAAGCTAATTAACTATTTTGGCGGAATTACCAAATGTTACTTTTGTAATCGAGAAATTACTAATGAGTTCGCAAGAGTTATAACGATTAATTAAATGATCTTAAAGTCAGAAAGCACCGGGGTTTGCTTGATTGGATTGCTCAACATGGGTCTAACAAGGTTGAAAGATTCGACGTTCTTTTTTGTTTTTTTCTTTTGGAATTGGAACATCTACGTCCATAGGATCCCCGGAGTGTGCTGCTCTTCTGGAATGGAACACACACTCCTTTTTGCTGTAGGGAACATCCAGCTTTTGTGCAATATGGTTGGAACATCGATCCTTTGAAGTCGTATCGGTCGAAGTACCGAATCTGGATAGAATATGATTGTGCATAGTCGTCCTCGCAGTTGGAACATCAAAAATACTGTCATCTGCTCGAGCACGCAATGAGCACTTACCTAAGCTACATAGGGTGTGGTGGTGACAGCTCTCTCCTTTCATAACGACATTCCTAGTACTTTGGTTCTCTAGCTGTATCCTTCCCAAAATAGCTTCATAAAAAAAAATAAAATAAAATAAAAAAAAAACATTAGATGTACTCATTTCATGAATGATTCGGTGGATGGAATAGATGAAAATGTTTAAATCTACAAGGAAATTTGCATTTTCTTAGCGGGACTAGCTATGGTTTGAACTATTTTTTTATATTGAATTGACATAATTTATGAGACTCTCCACATATGATGACTTCTCTAAAGAACTCTCTCCTGCCTAGAAAAGCCAAATTTAGCTAGCTTGCTTTTTTCTTTTCCACTTACGAGACTTGGAAGACTCTTGCTCCAATTTTCGATCAGCCTTTAAACCAGGCTGCGCGAGAGCCGCACAAGCGTCATGCTGTTAGGTGAAACGTTGGAGCGCTGCATCCTAGTCCCAGATGGTAAGAGTTTACTTGCCGAAAGCAGCATCATAGATTATACACTCTTCGTTGCATGCTTGAAAGAGGTAATTAAAAAAATGTTTATTCCCAAAAATGAAAAGGTTATCGCCCCTGGTCTTGGATTCCATCACATGAGAAGCCAAAAGCGCCAGAGAAATATTATATATCTTTCTGACTTTTCTGATAAACAATACTACTTTTTGGAATAAATGGAAAGTCTACGGATTCGATTAAGATTGCTGTGGAGACGACGCATTAACCGATGCCGTCGATTGACAACTCGCTTTCGGATTCCCCCAGGAATCTCCTTCGTATCCAATAAAACCAGAATAAAAGAATCGCTCCCTCATCGCACCCGCCACAGGTATGCGGCGGAGATGCTCTCCTGATTCCTTAATCACAACATTAAGCACATGATCCAGCACGCATCCACGCAGGATCTTCTCCTTAGGCCTAATCTTGGTTAATTTCTTCGATGTCATCATTTATTTTTTGATCGGTCGTATTTTATTTCTATTTTAACTCTAAAATATTTATGTCTCTTTACAGAAGGTGTGAGTTAAAATCTACACTAGATATTAAAACACCCTCACCCTAATCCCCATCTTTATCTCATGAGAAAGTGGAGATTCCTCTATCTCTCCTTTCACATGTGAAAAGGATGACTATTAGAGCAAGCTCCGATGATTGACGGGAGAAATGAACCTGTCAGTCCCCGCCAACTTGAGTGGGTTTTGAAGATTTGACGGAGGAGGGAGAACAATGAAAAGGGACTCTAGTGGTAGATGGACAAGGACGGAGAGACTTTGTAGTATTGTGTTTTCAGTCTGAACCCTCGTGTTGTCATAGGATGCCACGTACAATAATAGAACATGAAGGAGCCTCTTTTTGTTAAAATAGTGGGAATGGGTCGCTCTTTTGACCTTTTCATCTCATGAATCAATTACGAAAGCGTGCTTCATTTTTGCCACGTTTTATTTTCCAAAGCATTGTTCCTACTTGGGATAATACCACGGAAATCCAAAAATTAATACACCATTAATAAATTTATCATAATAAAAAGATTCCAAACCAATATAATTATGATAAATTTATCAATTTGTTAATTTCCATTAAATTTGACTGATAACATGAAAAAAATACAAAGTAATACATTTGTGACAAATGAAGGACAAAATCCAAAAATGGTACATCCATCAATTGTTGCTTGATATTCAACTTAGCATTTAACGGTAAAATTTAATAAAAGACTAACGAATGATAATGTTGGAGATGTACTAATTTGAAATTTTTTTATGATAAAAAATTAGTTTATGATAAATTTGTCATAAATGTACTAGTTTAAGGTTTTTTTTTTTTTTTTTTGGTAGTATTAACTCTAAAAAGTTGGATCATTTGTCATTTTTCATCATGCAAAACTTCGATACCACGCTTTTAAAAATTGTTCTGGCAAGGATCAACCATGAAGATCCGAATCTCAATCTTAAGTGGAGTAGGATCGATTAAAAGTTGACATGCACATGAAAAAACCGACATCCCGACGGGGAGTACTTCGGGACCGCGTTTTTTGGGCCATTATCTTATGGACTTGCAATTGGTTTTATAATAGATCCATCGCAGTACTTGGAGATGACTTGCCCACGTTAACATTCTTTTTTTTTGCCCCTACAAATCGATGAGTAGTTAGAGACTATCCGCCATTTCAATGGTGTCAGACGTGCAATGTGTAAAATTACACGGTTTGTGTACCTAGTATTCATCCAAAATCGTAACATTCCATCTCATGGAAAGAACCCGCAAACAGCAGCTAGGGAAAGGAGGCGGTGCTAACTCCAAAGAATGAAATGATCATCTGACCAGCTTGTTGGTGTCCAGGGAGAACCCTTTTTCGTGTATGTGTTATCGTATTCTGGATAATGATACTCTCCAATTCTTTTAATGATCCTTCCAGTGTCTCTCTTATCAAGGGCAAAAATCCAGATGTCCACGTGAAATTTGCTTATTCGAGTGTGTATTTCCATGATTTAGGCTAAGATTAAAGTCCAGTGTATGGGCGTGGGGGAATATTAGAATATAAATAATAAATCGCGTCTTTATCAAATACTTTAAATTTCAAGAACAGTTTTAAAATGATTGATAGTAATTTCACTAAATCTCATAATCTGAAAGCATGACCATGGAAGGAAACCTCCTCGCCTGATAATGACACATCACCCATGAAACACGCCGAAAGAAACCCAATAAACACCGGTCCGTCCCCCAAGCAAGACCCAGCCTCATCTCTCTCCCTCTCTTTCTGTGAAAAGCACCGGCAAGAAGCACGATGGCTCCCCGCCAGGAAACTGGGAAAGAGATGGAATTTGCAGTGGAGCAACACGAGCCGCTTTTTCATCCTCCAAGGCGCGGACGGGTAAAGCGTCTCATGTTAGCCCATTTGGTCCGAAGCTTTAAAGCCCTTGTCGGTAAAATCGTCAGGCTCTCCTCTCGGCCGCAACGCAACGTACATTCCCCCTGTAAAATCACCAGTCTCCGCTCTCATCTTTGATTGCGCGTTGGGGCCGCGAAAGAAATCATCCTGCATGGCTATATAGTGTACATCTGCTGTTCTGTTCTGCTTGTGTAGTAGCAGTGTGGAGCTGGAAAATGGGCCCGTGCTTTTCGGCTGAAGTTCTGTTATCTCGTTCGATGTGTCTGTAGAGTGTATGGATATGTACCGTGATTCCCGTTTTGCCATCCTTTTTCTGCGTACGCCATCGTTTAAATGAAATGGGTGAATGTTTTTGGCTATTTGTTTTTGCAATCGTGATATCTTCTGCTACTTGTTCTCAGCCTTTCACTGGTTCTGTCATACGTCCGTGTCCCATAGTTCTTGGGTGATTTGAGCAACTGCTTCCGGAAAAGTGACGTCCGACTCAAAGGTGATGAAAGGGATCCACAACTTACACGTGCGGACCTGGGCTTGTTTATTACGTATCTTTATTAACTAACTTATAAGGCCATCTACGATCAAAAGAAACGGGAAAAATTATCCAAAAAATCATAAACCTACTTATAACGGTTAATTAAGTTTTTAATATTTTAATTGTACAAATTATCCTAACCTTTTGACAACTTGCTAATATTCTTTGATGATTTGCTAATTTAGTTATTAAAGCTAATTTAGTTTAGAAATTATTGATGTGATAGAGTAATCAGCACTAATTGTCCTAATGGGATGGCAAGCAATGACATGAACACAATTTACATTTTTTTTTTCAATTTTATGGGATTTTCCTTTTCCTTTTCCTTTTTTTTTTCCTTTTTTTCTTTGCCGGTCATTATTAAGCCTTGTTGATGGCTAGCAGAGGTCCTTAGCCTTAAGCATGAGCTGTCCTCCCTTGGGCTGGCAAGGACGATCCTTGTTGACTTAGGTGCAGGCATCCTTCATTCGAGGCAGGCTAGTGAGAGCAACTCTCGCCTAAGTTTAATGAAGAGGAAAAACAAAGAAAGAAAAGGAAAATAATTAGAAAATTTATAAAAGAAAATGCAAAAATTGTCCATGATCACCCTTGGGTATGACCAATACTAATTAGACCACCACGTCAATGATTTCCAGCCAAAATTGACCGAAATGACTAAATTAACAAATCATTAAATGGTTTAAGACTAAATTAGTAGTCAAAATGTTTAGGGCAAATTGGCACAATTGAATGATTTTATGATTTTTGGGACAATTTTTTTTTTCTAAAGAAACACATACCATATATATATATATTTCTTTTTGTTGGAAAGATATTTTTATTTATCATCAAGAGTTCATAGACAAAATGCCCAGAGAAATGACATCAAAACACAACAGGTCCCAAAGAGTATTCAATGTTTGAGCTGTAGCTATCCAATGATTGTTGCTCTATCACAATGGGTCCCCGTGATGTTTGCTAAAATGGCTAACTGGGCTCGAGCATCTAAGATTAGCGCGTCCACCTCCCCCAGAAAATGAGATTCTTTTTGCAAGGCTCCACCCAGAATAAAGCAAAACACTTACCATATGTAATTACCAAGTCCTGGTCTATGTAGCATGGACACGATGACACGGACACGCGATACAACACGACACGCGACACATCATTTCTAAAAAAATAAAAAATTTCAACACGTTCCGACACATTAAATATTAAATAAATATTTTTATTTTTAATTAATTTGATTCAAATTCACAAATAAATAAATAAATAAATAAATAAAGAGTTTACAATGAATTTATACTAATAATAAAAATAAATCTTACACTTTTTTTATTTCATTATCCCAAATTTACATTTATTTTTCGAAATCCCCCTCCCCTAAATTTACTTTTATTTTTTAATCTCATTTATTTATTTTTCTGATTAAAAAAAAAACTCCCATTAAAGTCCACCCCACTCTCTTCTTTTCCTTTTATCCATTTCTCCCCACCCCCAAATTTATTTTCCTTTCCCTCCCCAGTCCCCACCATCGTCCATTCCCCCCACCCAAATTTATTTATTTTCCTTTCCTCCCACAATCGTTCATTTCCCCCCATCTGTCCGTCACTTTCCCTCCCCCCAAAATAGGTACCCATAGACCCCCACTTTTTAATTACTTTTAAGTTTCTCAGAAACCCTAGCTCCTTTACTCCTCCTCCTCGCCGCTCGCGACCCTTCCTCTTCTCCTCCTCTCTCCTTGCCGCTCGACGCACAACCTCCTTCCTCGCCGGTCGCCGCTCCTCGCCGCACGCATGACCCCCTTCCTCGCCGCTCGTCGCTCGCCGCACGACCGCCTTCCTCTCCTCTTCCTCTCACCTTTGGTCCTTTCTCCCTTGCAGCTGCATCCTCGTCTGATCCATCACAACATCACAGGGTCGGCCCTCGCCTCAGTCTATGCTCGGCCGTCTCTCGCCGTCGCTTGCGGTCTGCTCCCTCCTGGACACGGGTGTCGAAATGTGTCGGGCAAAGGTTGACCACTTGTCGGAAAACCCGACACATGTTGACCGCATTGACCGCGTGTCCGACCGTGTCTGAGCGTGTCGACGTGTCCGACACGCTCCGACACGTGTCGGACACGACACGGAAGCTATCATGATTTTTATGTGACCATTGAAAATGTCCTGCCGACATCCCTTTCCTAAAAAATTAAGATTTCATTTATTTCATAGAAAATAACTTTGAGGAAGAAGTTTTCTGAATTTTTCAATGTTTGGCCCAAGAAAAACGAATGGATAAAAAAATAAAAGGTTCTCTAAAATTGGGGAAAAGCATTTCGACTTTCTTATAGCCCTAGCTCATTTTCTTGTGCGCTTCCCCTTTCCTCATTTTTGCATCTTGCTCCTCTCTACCTGATACCCGACCTCATCTCAAATGCCACCACCTTTGTCTCCACACTTGCGACCCTCGGCCCTTGTCAGCCACAACCGCCAGAGCACCGCGGCGAGCTTCCTCAAACACAGCAAGGTATTTCTTCCGCCGGCTTCTCCGACATGCCCGCATTAGCAATTTGCTGTCCTCGTCATCCCGGCCATCGACGGGGAGGACATTCCTCTCCTCGTCCTCAATCTTCCACTTGAGGAGGGGACTCTCCGGCTGGCTCGTTAATGTGCGTTGGGCTTGGCCGCCATGGATCAACCCATTTAATTTGGAAACTCGTTGAATGGGTGTGGATTCTAAACTTGATTTAATTAAATGGGTTGATGCCACACAATTCCGTTGGAGCTAGACTTGATAAAAGGCTTTGAGCTTAAAGTCAAGCCCATTGTTTTTTTTTTAATGTGACCGAAAATAAGCCCACAAGGATTAAGAGAGTCAACCCCATAATAGGATTGGGGAACAAGAAGCCTAATCACCACTATTTTTGACCAGTTTGGGGGATCGGCCAGAGAAGAGAGGAACACACAGAAGAAGAACACTCGTCTGAAAGAGCCAGAGAGTTCATACAGAGAACACGCCCGCTTTGAAGTCTCCAATACTTGCACACGCAGACGTTCGAAGAAAAGGGGCACAGTTTGACTGAGGAAAAGTTGAACTGGTGGAGGAAGACGTTCCCAAACTAGAAGAAAGAGGATTTTTGACACTGTGGCATCTTCCACTCGCTGCTGTGCAACGCCTGCTCGATCTCCCTCGAACTTCAACGTTCCAGCGAGCTACGAAGCCCCTTTCTTCGAAGCCAATCACTGCAGCTTCAGTATACACGCAAAGATCTCCAGCAATTCCAGCCTTGCCGTGAGGACCGAATTGGTGTTCTCTGTTGGTGTTGTTTTTGGCGAATCCTCATATTACTTGTTAACCCTCGCTGCTCCACCGCTGCTCCCGAGAAGACCCAACATCGTTGCGTTGGTCTTGCCATCGGCTCTGGTTTGTGAGGAAGATTCACGAAGCCCCCCTGCGCTTAAGGTTCACTTTGCAGGTTTTTCCGGCGTGGCGTCCTAGCAACCTTCACGAGTTCTAGCGAAGCCCATTTTCCCGCCACCGTGACCGATACGCCCACGGAGCCATCTCCGTGGCACACCTGCAGCAGCACCATCTCAGCCCGCCAGCTATGGTCGCTCGCCCAACCCTTCAAGCAAGCACCGCAGCCACGCTTCCTCTGCACTGAGCCAAACTTCCAACGACGAGACCAGTCCAGGGTCGATCGACCTCACGAGATGGGATAGGACAGAGTGAAGCTGGCAAATCCACATGGCTCTGACTGTTGAAGATAGGATTTTATCTGATTCTGATTCTTTATATTCAAACTAATTGATTCAATCAATCTGCAAGTTGGATATCAGTAAAATAGGAAAACATAATATTGTATATTTTTTCCTATTGGTTTTTTCTTGTATTATGAATATTTTTATGTACATGTGCAAGATAAATTGAAAAATACAACTATAATTCTCCCATAATTCCTATTCGATTTTTATCATCCGTTCCTTGATTTCGCTCATGATATTATAACTTTTTTTTTTTTCTGGTTTATCTTCTGTAAAGTTTTCTTGATGGCCTTCAGAGAGATTTCTAACTTGTTGCAAATACGCAAAACAAAGTTTGCACTTCCAATTAGGGAAGAGGTGAGACAGGCCACCTTCCAATTAGGGACTACAAAAGCCCCGGGTCCCGACGGTCTAGGTGGTTTGTTTTATCAGACACATTGGGAAATTATTAAAGATGATCTATTGCTCCAAGTGCAGCACTTCATGATGACAGGTTAGATGCCTCCCACTATGAATCAAACTTTTCTTACTTTGATTCCCAAGGTACCCCATCCAGAAAAACTAGAGCAATATCGTCCCATTAGCTTGTGTAACTTCGCCTACAAAATCATCGCCAAGGTCCTTGCTAATCGCCTTAAACCTTGCTTGAACTCTCTCATATCCAAGGAACAGTCTGCCTTTGTTAGTGGGAGACAGATCCAGGACAATATATTGATTATGCAAGAGGTTCTTTACCAGTTCAGGATAAGAAAGAGAAGACGAAAATTCAATGCCATCCTGAAGCTAGACATGCAAAAGGCGTATGATCGGGTTGAGTGGGATTTCCTAAATGACTGTCTTCTAAAATTGGGTTTCCATCCCACGTGGGTCCGATGGATTATGCAGTGTGTATCGACTACTTCCTTGAGTGTGAAATTTAATGGAGAGCCACTTCCCTACTTTTCTCCATCGTGAGGTCTAAGACAAGGTGACCCCTTATCTCCATATTTGTTTATTCTGGTAGCAAATGTGTTATCAACTTTAATCAATGAAGCCGTCAGGATGGGACACATTAAAGGTATCCGTTTCAACCAATGGTGTCCAACACTATCCCATCTCTTTTTCGCCGATGATGCTATCTTCTTTCTAGATGGGACTATTCGGGAAAGTCAGAACGTAGCTAGTATTCTGAACCAATATTGTATGGCTACGGGTCAGGTTGTGAATCGCAATAAGTCCGGCATTATTTTCAGTCATTACTGTCCACCAAATTTGCAAGATAATATGTCAGGCGAGCTACGAGTACCAATCTTGACTAGGTGTGGAAAATACCTGGGATTGCCATCTGACTGGGGTCGATCTAAGAAGGAAATGTTCTCTTGGATACTAGCGCGTGTACATGCCAAGTTGGAGAGCTGGAAGGGACAGTTCCTCTCTAAAGGTGGCAAGGAAGTACTTCTAAAATCTGTTGTGCAAGCTCTACCACATTATGCCATGTCTATTTTTAAAATCCCTTTGTCGATATGCAAGTCTATAGAGCACAACATTGCTAGATTCTGGTGGCAGAATGATCAAAATAGAAAGGGTATCCACTGGCGAAATTGGGATTTGCTGAAAAGGAGTAAAGATGATGGCAGCTTAGGCTTTCGAGATTTAATAGCATTTAATGAAGCTATGCTCGGCAAGCAGGCTTGGCGATTACTGCAACAGCCCTTGGCGTTATGGAGTCAACTCTTTAAAGGTTTGTACTTTCCTACGAAACCTTTTCTATCTATTAGCCCAGTAGCTCGGGCTTCAGGGGGATGGAAGAGTATCTTATTAGGGAGGAAGGCTATTGCTCCACATCTATGCTGGTCAGTAGGCGATGGCCGTGATATACAGATAAGGGGCGACCGTTGGTTACCTTGTGGCACTCTATACGGACCGAACAACAAAGATGATCCACTGTTGGTGGCGGATTTTATTGATCCGATACACCAAACCTGGAATCAACCTCAACTCCTCTCACTATTAGGAGAAGACATCACAAAGACGGCATTGAATTTACCACTCGACATATTCCTATTGCAGATCAAATCATTTGGACAGGCACAAAAGATGGCGAATTTTCGCTAAGAGCTGCTACCATAAGCTTCGTCAGCAAGTAACAACTACGATAGTGACACAGCATCAACATCATATCAGAATCATAAAAGCTTATGGCGTCGCATTTGGTCGATGAAAACAGCATCGAAGATCAGAGTTTTTACCTGGGCACTTTGTCAGAATGCCATAGCGACGAAAGCTAACTTGTTTCGCCAAGATATAATCACAGATCCCTGGTGCCCTCTCTGTCGACAACAGTATCCGGAAACCGTCGAGCACATTTTCTTTCATTGCCCTTGGACTAGAGCTGTATAGGAAAATCAGAAACTTAATATTCCCATATCCCCTATGCAAGTTCAGAGGATTGATCAATGGCTTAGTGTAAGAGCGGCTACTCCAAAACACTTACTGGAGATGGAGATCACGGTTAACACTCTCTGGCAAATTTGGAGAATGCGCAATGACACCGTATTCCGCGATCAGAAGCTAGATCCAAGAAGAGTCGTTGATCTGGCCGTTGAACGCACTGTGGCATTCACCTCCCCGAGGTGAACCGAACTTCATCCGGTCCTCCCTTCATCATTCCCCGCACCAGTGGCAACCTCCAGCTCTCGGCACTCTGAAGTATAATATTGACGGAGCCTTTCAACCAGGTGGCACCGAGGGATCGATAGGCTGTATTGGTCGAGACAATCAAGGACGGTTACTTGATGGTTTCTCGTGCAGGGTTAGAGCGACTTCACCACTGGAAACTGAGATCAACGCACTTACCTACACACTCCACCATATGCTGCGACAAGGGCTTCAATCTCACAAGATTGAGTTGGAATCGGACTGTTTTTCCCTAGTTGTTGCAAAGGCGCCAACGCCGTTCGCTCGTGTGGGAGCTTCGCCCGATCGTGGAGGAGGCGCTCATTCTTCTTTCTAGATTTTCCGACCTAACCCTACCGCACCGCTTGAGAGATGCGAACCGGGCCGCGGATTGGGTAGCAAAGGCCCAATGCACCAAGGATCCGTCTTAACCGGTTATCTCAAACTCCTCCTGCACTTTTGCAGATACTATCAACGGATGTAGTAACTTCCGAATGTAATTATCGTTTAATATGAATGTGAATACTTTTTACGACCAAAAAAAAAAAAAAAAAAAAAAAAAAAAAAAAAAAAAAAAAAAAAAAAAAAAAAGTTTGCACTTCAGGTAGGAATCCACGTATTTGTTTATCAACGATACCAATTTCCAATGATAATCGCGATCCAGGAGTACATGCATTGGAAGAAGCTCCCAATTCACCCCAGAATCGGACTTTAGATCAAATTGAGGAATGGTCTTCCATCCAATAGCCCATTGGTCCTGTTTAATACCTCGGTCCACTCCAGTGGCCCCTTGTCCACTAGTTTCCAGGTCGAGGCCAATGGGCTGCTAGGCTAGATCAATCATGGGTCCAACACGGTCATCCAGAGAACAAGCAACTTCGGCCCTTGAAGCTCAGCTCAATGGAGGCGGGCCGGTTTCTTTTGTTCTTAGGACCAACCTGAATAGTGGGTCGGGCTAGTCGTCTCCGAGTCATAGACCCAAATTGACACCAACGGGTTAAAGAACAATTTTTTACCTAGGTTTTCAACCCTGTTTCCCGCCTTATGCAGTTCCAATCACCAAAGCCCGATGACCCACTCTATATATCATTGGCCGATGGACTGAAAATATGACTCATCAACCAACAACTCACTGGACTAGAAAACTGTTCCACTTTGGCTCGAGATTTCCAGTGAGCTTTAGTAACGAAGGACAAAAGCGAATTCCCCGACCAAACTATAGCTTTTCCAACCAACGACTAGCTATAATGATATTGGCACAATTGTAACCAACTCGTTCGGACATAGATTAGGAACTGTGTAGCTCCCAAGGTTGTGGCTAGACTTTGATCAATTGAAGAGTTGAAAACCATGTGGGACAATATTTGGAAGATATATGGAAGCTCGACCGAGCCAAGATCTTCTTGCTCAATCAAGCCTTGCCAGAGTTGAAGCAAGGAAAGCTCTCAGTCACCGCTTGCTTCAACAAGCTCTTGGCTTTGTGAAATGAGCTTGAGGCAGCTGAGAACAACTTGAGGGACCTGAGGCGACTCTCAAACAATATGAGGCCATCAAAGAATAAGAAAAAAGCGACTTAAATTCTCCTAATCTTGAATGAGAGCCAATCACCTTTCTAGTCATAGATCCTTGCAATGAAACCCATCTTGCCGGTCAGTTGAATCTACCAATTGGCCATCCAATAAGAGAAAAACATCTAGCCACGGCTGAATATGTGCAGGTGGGAGAGAACGTGACACTTGCTGCTCCGGCGAGACCATTGCAATGAACTGCAGTAGCCCTTGCGTCTAATTTTGTGGTGCCTAGATTTCACTAGGAAGAGGGAGGAAACCCTAGAGGGTTTCGGACAGACAGCCCAAATCAGAAGCAAGGAAGCAAGGGTTTGAGGGCTATTATTTGCCCATCCATGCGGCCAAATCCTATAGCCCATATCAAGCCACATTAGCATCAGCTTTTAAACCATCCAATGGTCAACGTAATGCCACAGAATGCCACGTCATCATAGAAAGGAGGTTGTCAAAATTTTAAAACAAAAGATATATTATGTGAATATTGCAAGTGCTCACATTATATTATTGATATATATTGAAAATTATATGGAAAGCTGAATGATAAAGACAAGAAGGGAGAAAGAATTCTCTACTTAATAGGTTTAGCACAAGGGACTAAAGGGCAAATCAAACAATTACCTAAGATAAGTACAAAATATCATGATGGCTCTGAGTCAATTAAGAACTACTAACAAGACTGTGAGTTTTTCAAGTACCGCTTTTTGCAAGGAAAATTCTCTAGCTATATCCTTCCCAAAATAGCTTCAAAAAAAAAAAAAAAAAAAAAAAAAAAAAAAAAAAAAAAAAAAACATTAGATGTACTCATTTCATGAATGATTCGGTGGATGGAATAGATGAAAATGACAAATCTACAAGGAAATTTGCGTTTTCTTAGCGGGACTGGCTATGGGTTGAACTATTTTTTTATATTGAATTGACATAATTTATGAGACTCTCCACATATAATGACTTCTCCATAGAACTCTCTCCTGCCTAGAAAAGCCAAATTTGGAAGACTCTTGCTCCAATTTTCGATCAGCCTTTAAACCAGGCTGCGAGAGAGCCGCACAAGAGTCATGCTATCAGGTGAAACGTTGGAGCGCTGCATCCTAGTCCCAGATGGTGAGAATTTACTTGCCGAAAGCAGCATCATAGATTATACACTCTTGGTTGCATGCTTGAAAGAGGTAATTAAAAAAATGTTTATTCTCAAAAATGAAAAGGTTATCGCCCCTGGTCTTGGATTCCGTCACATGAGAAGCCAAAAGCGCCAGAGAAATATTATATATCTTTCTGACATTTCTAATAAACAATACTACTTTTTGGAATAAATTGAAAGTCGACGGATTCGATTAAGACTGCTGTGGAGACGAAGCATTAACCGACGCCGTCGATTGATAACTCGCTTTCGGATTCCCCCAGGAACCTCCTTCATATCCAATAAAACCAGAATAAAAGAATCCCTCCCTCATCGCACCCGCCATAGATATGCGGCGGAGATGCTCTCCTGATTCCTTAATCACAACATTAAGCACATGATCTTGCACGCAACCACACAGGATCTTCTCCCTTGGCCTAATCTTGGTTAATGTCGTCGATGTCATCATTTATTTTTTGATCGGTCGTATTCTATTTCTATTCTAACTCTCAAATTTTAATGCCTCTTTGTAGAGCGTGTGAGTCAAAATTTACACTAGATATTAAAATGTCCTCACCCTAATCCCCATCTTTATCTCCTGAGAAAGTGGAGATTCCTCTATCTCTCCTTTCTCATGTGAAAAGGATGACTATTAGAGCAAGCTCCGGTGATTGACGTAACAATGAGAGAAATGAACCTGTGAGCCCCCGCCAACTTGAGTGGGTCTTGATGATTTGATGGAGGAGGGAGAACGATGAAAAGGGACTCCAGTGGTAGATGGACAAGGACGGAGAGACTTTGTAGTATTGTGTTTTCAGTCTGAACCCGCGTGTTGTCATAGGATGCCACGTTCAATAATAGAACATGAAGGAGCCTCTTTTTGTTAAAATAGTAGGAATGGGTCGCTCTTTTGACGTTTTCATCTCATGAATCAATTACGAAAGCGTGCTTCGTTTTTGCCACGTTTTATTTTCCAAAGCGTCGTTCCTAGTTGGGATAACACCACGGAAATCCAAAAATTAATACACCATTAATAAATTTATCATAATAAAAAAACTTCAAACCAATATAATTATGATAAATATATCAATTTGTTAGTTTCCGTTAAATTTGACGATAACATGAAAAAATACAAAGTAATACATCTGTGACGAATGGAGGACAAAATCCAAAAATGGTACATTCGTCAATTGTTGCTTGATAGTTAACTTAGCATTTAACGGAAAAACTTAATAAAAACTAATGATAATGTTGGAGATGTACTAATTTGAAATTTTTTTATGATAAAAAATTAGTTTATAATAAATTTGTCGTAAATGTACTATTTTTTTTTTTTTTTTTTTGTAGTATTAACTCTAAAAAGTTGGATCATTTGTCATTTTTCATCATGCAAAACTTCGATACCACGCTTTTAAAAATTGTTCTGGCAGGGATCAACCATGAAAATCCGAATCTCAATCTTAAGTGTAGTAGGATCGATTAAAAGTTGACATGCACATGAAAAAACCGACATCCCGACCAGGAGTACTTCGGGACCGCGTTGTTTGGGCCATTATCTTCTAGACTTGCAATTGGTTTTATAATAGATCCACCGCAGTACTTGGAGATGACTTGCCCACGTTAACATTTTTTTCCCCCTACAAATCGATGAGTAGTTAGAAGACTATCCGCCATCTCAATGGTGTCTGACGTGCAATGTGTAAAATTACACGGTTCGTGTACCTAGTATTCATCCAAAATAGTAACGTTCCATCTCATGGAAAGAACCCACATATAGCAACTGCGGAAAGGAGGCGGTGCTAACTCCAAAGAATGAAATGATCATCTGACCAGCTTGTTGGTGTCCAGGGAGAACCCTTTTTCGTGTATGTGTTATCGTATTCTGGATAATGATACTCCCCAATTCTTTTAATGATCCTTCCAGTGTCTCTCTTATCAAGGGCAAAAATCCAGATGTCCACGTGAAATTTGCTTATTCGATTGTGTATTTCCATGATTTAGGCTAAGATTAAAGTCCAGTGTACGGGCATGGGGGAATATTAGAATATAAAAATTTCAAGAACAGTTTTAAAATAATTGATTGTAATTTCACTAAATCTCATAATCTGAAAGCATGACCATGGAAGGAAACCTCCTCGCCTGATAATGACACATCACCCATGAAACACGCCGAAAGAAACCCAATAAACACCGGTCCGTCCCCCAAGCAAGACCCAGCCTCATCTCTCTCCCTCTCTTTCTGTGAAAAGCACCGGCGAGAAGCACGATGGCTCCCAACCAGGAAACTGGGAAAGAGATGGAATTTGCAGTGGAGCAACACGAGCCGCTTTTTCATCCTCCAAGGCGCGGACGGGTAAAGCGTCTCATGTTAGCCCATTTGGTCCGAAGCTTTAAAGCCCTTGTCGGTAAAATCGTCAGGTTCTCCTCTCGGCCGCAACGCAACGTACATTCCCCCCTGTAAAATCACCAGTCACCGCTCTCATCTTTGATTGCGCCTCAGGGCCGCGAAAGAAATCATCCTGCATGGCTATATAGTGTACATCTGCTGTTCTGTTCTGCTTGTGAAGTAGTAGTGTCGAGCTGGAAAATGGCCCCGTGCTTATCGGCTGAAGTTCTGTTATCTCATCGAATGTGTCTGTAGAGTGTATGGATATGTACCGTGATTCCCGTTTTGCCATCTTCTTTCTGCGTACGCCATCATTTAAATGAAATGGGTGAATGTTTTTGGCTCTTTGTTTTTGCAATCGCGATATCTTCTGCTACTTGTTCTCAGCCTTTCACTGGTTCTGTCATACGTCCGGGTCCCATAGTTTTTGGGTGATTTGAGCAACTGCTTCCGGAAAGTGACGTCATCCGGAAAGTGACGTCATCCTAGGGTTCCGACTCAAAGGTGATGAAAGGGACCCACAACTTACACGTGGGGACCTGGGCTTGTTTATCACGCATCTGTATTAACTAACTTATAAGGCCATCTACGATTAAAGGAAACGGGAAAAATTATCCAAAAAATCATAAATCTACTAATAACAGCTAATTAAGTTTTAAATCTTTTAATTGTATCAAATTATCCTAAAATTTTGATAATTTGTTAATACTTTTTGATGATTTGCTAATTTAGTTATTAAAGCTAATTTTTATTAGAAATCGTTGATGTGACAGAGTAATCAGCACCAGTTGTCCTAATGGGATGGCAAGCATTGATATGAACACATTTTACATTATTTTTTTTTTTCAATTTTATGGTTTTTTCCTTTTCCTTTTCTTCTTTGCCGGTCATTATTAAGCCTCGTTGATGGTGGGCAAAGGTCCTCGGCCTCAAGCATGAGCTGTACTCCCTTGGGCTAGCAAGGATGATCCTTGTTGACTTATGCTCTGGCATCCTTCATCCGAGGCAGGCTAGTGAGAGGAACTCTCGCCTAAGTTTAATGAAAGAAAAAAGAAGAAGAAAGAAACGGAAAAATAATTAGAAAATTTATAATAAAAAAATGCAAAAATTGTCCATGATTGCCCTTGGGTATGACCAACACTGATTAGACCACCACGTCAATGATTTCCAGCCAAAATTAGCCGAAATGACTAAATTAACAAATCATCAAATGGTTTAAGACTAAATTAGTAGTCAAAATGTTTAGGACAAATTAGCACAATTGAAAGGTTTTATGATTTTTGGGACAATTTTCCTAAAGAAACACATACCATATGATTTTTTCTTTTTTTGGTTGGAAAGATACTTTTATTTATCATCAAGAGTTCTTAGACAAAATGCCCAGACAAATGACATCAAAACACAACAGGTCCCAAAGAGTATTCAATGTTTGAGCTTTAGCTATCCAATGATTGTTGCTCTATCACAATGGGTCCCCGTGATGTTTGCTAAAATGGCTAACTGGGCTCGAGCATCTAAGATTAGCGCGTCCACCTCCCCCAGAAAGCGAGATTCTTCTTGCAAGGCTCCACCCAGAATAAAGCAAAACACGGACCATATGTAATTACCAAGTCGTGGTTAACCAACTTTTGGACGCGGGGAGCAGGGTTTAAATAATTTTCCTACGACAAGTCATGTGCTCTGGAAATTGCTAGGAATTAACTGACTGGACCAACACAAAGTCCAAAAGCAGAAGTTTATAATCAATTAAGAGCAAAGTCCTCAATTACGGCTGGCTATCATGATTTTTATGTGACCATTGAAAATGTCCTGCCGACATCCCGTTCCTAAAAAATTAAGATTACATTTATTTCATAGAAAATAACTTTGAGGGAAAAGTTTTCTGAATTTTCCATCGTTTGGCCCAAGAAAAATGAATGGGTAAAAAAATAATTTTTGTCGACTGAAAAAGGTTCTCTAAAATTGGGGAAAATCATTTCGACTTTCTTATAGCCCTAGCTCATTTTCTCATGCGCTTCCCCTTTCCTCGTTTTTGCATCTTGCTCCTCTCTACCCGATACCCGACCTCATCTCAAATGCCACCACCTTTGTCTCCACACTTGCGACCCTCGGCCCTTGTCAGCCACAACCGCCAGAGCACGGCAAATAGCTTCCTCAAACACAGCAAGGCATTTCTTCCGCCGGCTTCTCCGACCGCCCGCATTAGCAATTTGCTGTCCTCGTCATCACGGCCATCGACGGGGAGGGCATTCCTCCCCTCGTCCTCAATCTTCCACTTGAGGAGGGGACTCTCCGGCTGGCTAGTTAATGTGCGTTGGGGCTTGGCCGCCATGGATCAACCCATTTAATTTGGAAACTCGTTGAATGGGTGTGGATTCTAAACTTAATTTAATTAAATGGGTCGATGCCACACAATTCCATTGGAGTTAGACTTGATAAAAGGCCCTGAGCTTAAAGTCAAGCCCATTGTTTTTTTCATGTGACCGAAAATAAGCCGACACGGATTAAGAGAGTCAACCCCATAATAGGATTGGGGAACAAGAAGCCTAACCACCACTATTTTTCACCAGTTTGGGTTATCGGTCAGAGAAGAGAGGAACACACAGAAGAAGAACAGTCGTCAGAAAGAGCCAGAGAGTTCATACAGAGAACGCGCCCGCTTTGAAGTCTCCAATACTTGCACACGCAGACGTTCGAAGAAAAGGGGCGCAGTTTGACGGAGGAAAAGTTGAAGTGGTGGAGGAAGACGTTTCCAAACTAGAAGAAAGAGGATTTTCGACACTGTGGCATCTTCCACTCACTGCCGTGCAACGCCTGCTCGATCTCCCTCGCACTTCAACGTTCCAGCGAGCTACGGAGCCCCTTTCTTCGAAGCCAATCACTGCAGCTTCAGTACACACGCAAAGATCTCCAGCAATTCCAGCCTTGCCGTGAGGACCGAATTGGTGTTCTCTCTTGGTGTTGTTTTTGGCGAATCCTCATTTTACTTGTTAACCCTCGCTGCTCCACCGCCGCTCCCGAGAAGACCCAACATCGTTGCCTTGGTCTTGCCATCGGAATCCTTGCCGGAGCACTCACATCGGCTCTGGTTTGTGAGGAAGATTCACGAAGCCCCCCTGCGCTTAAGGTTCACTTTGCAGGTTTTTCCGGCGTGGTGTCCTAGCAACCTTCACGAGTTCTGGCGAAGCCCATTTTCCCGCCACCGTGACTGATACGCCCACGGATCCATCTCCACGGCACACCTGCGGCAGCACCATCTCAGCCCGCCAGCTATGGTCGCTCGCCCAACCCTTCAAGCAAGCACCACAGCCACGCTTCCTCTGCACTGAGCCAAACTTCCAACGACGAGAGCAGTCCAGGGTCGATCAACCTCACAAGACGGGATAGGAGGGAGTGAAGCTGGCGAATCCACATGGCTCTGACTGTTGAAGATAAGATTTTATCTGATTCTGATTCTTTATATTCAAACTAGTTGATTCAATCAATCCGTAAGTTTTTTTTTTTTTTTGGTCTAAATCAATCCGTAAGTTGGATATCAGTAAAATAGGAAAACGTAATATTGTAGGTTTTTTCTTGTATTATGAATATTTTTATGTACATGTGCAAGATAAATTGAAAAATACAGTTATAATTCTCCCATAATTCCTATTCGATTTTTATCATATGTTCCTTGATTTCGCTCATGATATTAGAGCTTTCTTTTTTGGCCTATCTTCTGTAAAGTTTTCTGGATTGCCTCCAGAGAGATTTCTAACTTGTTGCAAATATGCAAGACAAAGTTTGCACTTCGGGTAGGAATCCACGCATTTATTTATCAACGATGCCAATTTCTGATGAAAATCGCTTTTCAGGCAAACATGCATTGGAAGAAGCTCCCAATTCACCCCAAAACCGGACTTCAGATCTAATTGATTCGATTCAAGAGTAGTGGTCTTCCATCCAATACCTTATTGGTCCTGTTTAATATCTCGGTCCAGTCCAGTGGCCCCTCGTCCACTAGTTTCCAGGTCAAGGCCAATGGGCTGGATCAATCATGGGTCCAACACGGTCATCCAGAGAAGAAGCAACTTCCGCCCTTGAAGCTCAGCTCAGTGGAGGTGGGCCGGTTCCTTCTGTTCTCAGGACCAACCTGAATAGTGGGTCGGGCTATTCGTCTCCGGTCATAGACCCAAATTGACTCCAACGGGTTTAAGGAAAAATTTCTACCTGGGTTTTCACCCAGTTTCCTGCCTTATGCCGTTCCAACCACCAAAGCCCGATGACCCACTCTATATATCATCGGCTGATGGACCGAAAATATGACTCATCAACCAACAACTCACTGGACTAGAAAACTGTTCCACTTCGGCTCGAGATTTCCGGTGAGCTGTAGCAACGAAGGACAAAAGCGAATTTCACGACAAAACTATAGCTTTTCCAACCAACAACTAGCTGTAAGATATTGGCACAACTGTAACCAACTTGTTCGGACATAGATTAGGAACTATGTAGCTCCCAAGGTTGTGGCTAGACTTTGATCAACTGATGAGTCGAAAACCATGTGGGACAATATCTGGAAGATGTATGGAAGCTCGACCGAGCCAAAATCTTCTCGCTCAATCAAGCCTTGCCAGAGTTGAAGTAAGGGAAGCTCTCGGTCACCACTTGCTTCAACAAGCTCCTGGCTCTGTGAAATGAGCTTGAGGCAGCTGAGAACAACTTGAGGGATCCGACGCGACTCTCAAACAATATGAGGCCATCAAAGAACAAGAAAAAAGCGACTTAAATTCTCCTATCTTGAATGAGAGCCAATCACCTTTCTGGTTGTAGATTATTGCAATGAAACCCATCTTGCCGGTCAGTTGAATCTACCAACTGGCCGTCCAATAAGAGAAAAACATCTAGCCACGGCTGAATATGTGCAGGTGGGAGAGAATGTGACACTTGCTGCTCCGGCGAGACCATTGCAATGAACTCCAACAGCCCTTGCATCTAATTTTGTGGTGCCTAGATTTCACTAGGAAGAGGGAGGAAACCCTAGAGGGTTTCGGACAGACAGCCCAAATCAGAAGCAAGGAAGCAAGGGTTCGAGGGCTATTATTTGCCCATCCATGCGGCCAAATCCTATAGCCCATATCAAGCCACATTAGCATCGGCTTTTAAACCATCCAATGGTCAACGGAATGCCACAGAATGCCATGTCATCATAGAAAGGAGGTTGTCAATTTATATATATATATATATATATTGCAAATGCTCACACTATATTATTGATACATACTGGAAATTTACCTGGAAAGCCGAATGATAAAGAAAAAAAGGGAGAAAGAATTCTCTACTTAACAGGTTCAGCACAAGGGACTAAAGGGCAAATCAAACAATTACCCAAGATAAGTACAAAATATCATGATGGCTTTGAGTCAATGAAGAAGTACTGACAAGAGTGCGAGTTTTTCAAGTACCTCTTTTTGCAAGGCAAATTCTATTTCAATTGATACATAGATAATTTATTCAAGTGATAGTGACCACATAACATGTAGTTAACAATTTTTTTTCTCATGTTCACAAAAGACCCCACTTAGCCGTATCGGTACATCTTCCAAATGGGAATATCCCTTATGTCACTATTGGCATTGTTTATTTTAGTCAATATATTATCCTTAAGAATGTCCTCAAGAAAGGAAAACACTAAGATCAAATAAATACAAATTAACTGAGAATCCATTTGCTGATGTTTAAGTAACTTTTGTCATGTAATTTTTGGAAAAACTCACTACCAATGTAACGAAAGTTACTTAGTATATTAATAAATTTCTACAGTGGAGAATTTTACTGAATTAGTTAGTTAATACTTATAAAATAAAAAAGTTAATTAACTATCTTCCGGAATTCCCAAATGCTACTGTTGTAATTGAGAAATTACTAACGAGTTCAAAAAGGTTATGGTGACTAATTAAAAGATCTTCAAGTCGGAAAGCACCGGGGTTTTCTTGATCGGATTGCTAACATGGGTCTACCAAGGTAGAGAGATCCGGTTTTTTTTTTACCTTTTTCGTGGAATTAGAACACCTACATCCAAAGGATCCCTGGAATGTGCGGCTCTTCTGGACTGGAACACACACTCTGTTTTGCTGTCTGGAACATCCAGCTCTTGTGCAATATGGTTGGAACATCGATCCTATGAATTCGTCTAAGTCGAAGTACCGAATCTGGACGGAATATGATTTTGGATAGTCATCCCTGCAGTTGGAACATCAAGCATACTCTCATTTGCTTGATCAGCTACATGAGGGCGTGGTGGTGGGAGCGCTTTCTCTCAAGACAACATTCCTAGTACTCTGGTTCTCTAGCTATTTCCTTCCCAAAATGGCTTGATAAAAAAAAAAAAAAAATACATTAAATGGACTCATTTTATGAATGATTCGACGAATAGAGTCGATGAAAATGTCAAATCTACAAGGAAATTTACATTTTCTTAGCGGGATTGGCTGAGGGTTGAATTATTTTTTTATATGGAATTGACATAATTTATGAGACTCTCCACATATAATGACTATAGAACTCTCTCCTGCTTAGACCAGCCAAATTTAGCTAGCTTCCTTGTTTTTTTTGGTTACTTACAAGGCTTGGAAGACTCTTGCTTTAATTTCCATCAGCCTTTAAACCAGGTTGCGGGAGAGCAGCACAAGCGTCATGCTTAGGTGACACGTTGAAGTGCTGCATCCAAGTCCCAGATGGTAAGAGTTCAGTAGTCAAAAGCAACATCATAGATTATACAATCTTGATTTAATTAGCATAAGCATGTCGAATATACTGTGAATGAATAAGGATCACCTTGAGGCTAGATACTTACGGTAATTACCCCCCAACGTGGAGAAAGATGCGTTCAAATACTGGGTAGGTAGGTCGGATGCTTGAAAGAAGTAATTAAAAAAAATGTTCATTTCCAAAAGTAAAACGGCTGTCGCCCCTGGTTTTGGATCCCATCACATTAGAAGCCAAAAAAGCCAGAGTAATATTATTCCTTTCTTACTTTTCCGAGAAACAATACCACTTTTTGGAATAAATGGAAAGTCGACGGATTCCATTAAGATTGCCGTGGAGATGAAGCATTAACAGAAGCCGTCGATTGATAACTCACACTTGGATGCTCCTTCACTTCCAATCAAACCAGCATAAAAGAATCGCTATCTCATCGCACCCGCAACAGGTGTGCGGCAGAGATGCTCTCCTGACTCCTTAATCACAACGTTAAGTAGATGATCCAGCACACAACCGCGCAGGATCTTCTCCTTCGGCCTGTTCTCGGTCGACGTCATCGGGTTGACAATGAGAGAAAAGCACCTGACAGTGTCCCCCAACTTGAGTGGGTTCTGATGATCTGATGGAGAAGGGAAAACGACGACAAGGGACTGATGGCAGATGGATAACTACAGAGACTTTGTAGGAATGTTGTTTTCAGTCTGAACGCGCTCGTTATTATAAGACGCCATGTACGATAATAGAATATGAAGGAGCTTCTTTTTGTTAAAATAGTAGGAGTGGGCCAACATGCACCGTCCCTCTTTTGACCTTTTCGTTTTGTTAATCAATTATGAAAGCGCGCTTCATTTTCGCCACATTAACCTTTTGCAAAGCTTTGTTCCTAGTCGGGATAACATCATCGTTAACTTTTTGCAAAGCTTTGTTCCTAGTTGGGATAACATCATGAAAATCCTAAAACCGATATATCATTGAGATATTTATCCTAATAAACTCCAGATTAATACAGTTTTGATAAATTCATCCCTCTATTTTTCTGCTAAATTTGACTAATATCATGATAATATATAAACTGATACATTAATAAAAAAATGTAAAACCGATATATCTGTCAGCTATTACATGATATTTGAGTTAACAATTTAACGGTAAAATTTAATGGAACCTAATGAAGGGTAAATTTGTCATAGACATACTAATTTGAAATTTTCTAATGGTCAAAAAATCAAATTAAGATAAATTTGTCACAAACGTATCAATTTGAGTTTTTTTTTTTTTTTTTTTTTCTGGTTTTGTAGTATCAGCCCTAAAAAGTTGGATTGTTTATCATTTTTCATCACGCAGAACTTTGATACCACGCTTTAAAAAATTGTCTGGCAAGGATCAACCATGAAGACCCAAATCTCAATCTTAAGGGGAGTAGGATCGATAGAAAGTTGACAGGCACGCGGAAAAACTGACATCCCAACCGGGAGTACTTTGGTACCACGCTGTTTGGGCCATTATCTTCTAAACTTGCAATTGGTTCAGTAATAGATCCACAGTAGTACTCGGAGTTGACTTGCCCGGGTTAACTTTTTTTTTTCCCTACAAATCGATGAGTAGTTAGAAGACTATCCGCCATTTCAATGGTGTCGGACGTGCAATGTGAAAAATTACACGGTTCGTACACCTAACATTCATCCAAAATAGTGACATTCCGTCTCATGGAAAGAACCCACAGATAGCAACTAGGGAAAGGAGGCGGTGCTAACTCCAAAGAATGAATTGGCAACCTGACCAGCTCGTTGGGGTCTACCGATGACCTCTTTTTGTGTACGTGTGTTATCGTACTCTGGATGAAGATGCTCTCAAATTCTTTTACCGGTCTTTCCGGTGTCCAGTTATCGAGGAAATGAATCCAGACGTCCCAAAGCACCAAACATGCAAGGAAAACTCCTCGCCAGTTGCACATCACCCACGAAACACGCCGAGAGAAACACTATAAACACCTGTCTCTGTCGCTCCACTCAAGCAATACCAGGCCTTATCTCTATCTCTCTCTCTCTCTCGAAAAGCAAGGGAAAGAAAGCGCGATGGCTTCGAACCAGGAAGCTGGGAAAGAGATGGAATTAGCAGTGAAGCCGCAAGAACAGCTTCTTCATCCTCGCAGGCGCGGGCGCGTAAAGCGTCTCATGTTAGCCTATTTGGTCCGAAGGTTTAAAGCCCTTGTTGGTAAAACGTCATGCTCTGCTCCCGGCAGCAACGCAACGTACATTCCCCCGTAAAGTCACAACTGCCTTCTCTTACCTTCGATTACGTGCTGGGGTCGTGAGCAAAATCATCCTGGATCGCGGTGTAGTGTACGTCTGTGGTTGTGTTCTGCTTGAGCAGTTGTAGTAGTGTCTGAGCTGGAAAATGGCTGAGTGTTTTCAGGCTGATGTTCTGCTATCCCATCCTATATGTGTCTCCGCAGTGTATGGATATGGACCATAATTCATGTTTCGTTTTCCCATTTCCGCGTACGCCGTCATTTAAAAGAAATACGTGAATGTTTTTGGTCATTGCTTTTGCAATCGTGATATCTTCTGCTACTTGTTCTCAATCTTTCACTGGTTCTGTTTTACCTATACGTCTGCGTCCCATAATCCTCGGCGATTTGAGCGACCGAATTCGGAAAGCGATGTCATCTTAGGGTTCCGACTCAAAAGTGATAAAAGAGATCCATAACTTACACGCGCCGACCTGGGCGTGCTTGTTATGTATCCGTGTTAATTAACTTGCAATGCCATGTCCGATCAAAAGAATTAGGAAAAGTTATCTCAAAAGTCCTAAACCTATTGTACAATGGCCAATTAAGTTCTATCTTTTAGTTGTGCTAATATAGTCCTAAACCTTTTGATGATATGTTAATTTGGTCATAAATCTTTTAATGATTTGTTAATTTAGCCATTTCGTCTAATTTTGCTCGAAAATTGCTGATGTGATGGTCTAATCAGTGTTGACTATTCTTTGTGACACGGTCAACATTGATGTGGACAATTTTTACATTTTACAATTTTTTTTAATTTTAAGAATTTTTTCTTTTCTTTTTCTATCTTCTTTTTTCCCCTTTTCCCTTTTTCCCTCCATTGACAGTGGCTAGAGGAGGCTGTTGATGGTCAAGGGAGGTCATCAGCCCAAAGTGAGGGCGATGAATCGTTGATCTCGTGAGGGTTGTCCTCACCGACCCAAGCAAAGGCAGCCCACACCCACCTCGATGAGGGCAACCCTTGCCGACCCAAGTGTGAGTATCCTTCGCCCAAGGCCAGCAAGGGCAACCCTCACTTGAAGCTAGTAGAGGGAAAAAGGGAAAAAAAGGAAAAAAGAAAAAAATTACCAATTTTTTTAAAAAGGCAACATTGTCCACAAAAGCACTGGCCGTGTCATTGTTGACACCTCAATTTTAATTAGGTTAATTTTATTAATTAATTTTATTAATTTATTTTGTCTTTTCGGATAAGTAGATAATAAAAAGAAAAAAAAAACAAAACAAAAGAAAAGAAAAAAAAAAAAAAGCAGCCCATTGGGGCTCGGCTCGAAGGCCCAACCCCTCCCCTCTTTTTCTCTCTTGCGAACCCGGCCCCCCCTTCTCTTCTTCTTCCTCCTACCTTCTTCTTCCTCAGTCGCCTGCATCTCACGCGCGGTGGCCGGCGACGCGTGCGAAGGATGGCCTATGGCTGAGGGGAGTAGGCCGACATCGGCTGGAGGGGATAAGATTGCAGGCGCCATTAATGTTGAGCGAGCTTCGTTGGAAAGCTCGATGGAACATCAGTTCAGCCAAGCGGAACCGGATGCCGGCGGCCGAGGCCCTTCGTCAATCGGATTTCCTTCGCCTATAAATAGGTGACCGCAAGCATCATCGGAGTCTGTGGCGAGCTCGAAGATCCTTCATTAAGAGACATCGGGAAGGATCGAAGGGCGAGTGCAGGAGAGAGCTCGAGTCACGAGCTCAGCTCACCCTCCACCAAGAGACTTCGGGGAAGGCAGGCGGCAAGCGACTTCGAGAAGGTCAGATCCGGCCGGTGGAGGCTCGGATCTGGCCAGAGTGAGAGAAGATTGAGGCCGAGGGTAGGGTTTTCGCGAGATCTGCGCCTTAGATCTGGTTTTTTTTTGCTGCTGTTGTTGCCGCCATTCACCCCGATCGAGATCCCGACGCCAGTTGCTGCTGTCCCCCATGAGCTGCTTCTCCTCCGAAGCTCGAAGGGCGAGCCCGAGCCCGAGAGAGAGAGCCCCGGCCGGATCGACTGAGCCCAGGCCTCGCTGACACCGTCATCGTCCGCCGCGGTCATTGCCATCAGTCTGCCCTCTCCTTCGCCAATCCGTCGCCCGTACCTGCAGCCCTTTGTCAGCCACCACCAGGTATCCGCCACCTCCGGTTGTGTAGTCGCCGTCATACCCCCCTCTCAAACCATGCTGCCGCTGGCCACACTGGCACAGACCCGTCCTCACTCATCCTCGCCGGAACCGTTTTGTCGCCGCCGTCGGTCGTGTCGTCGTCGTTTAGCCCGTCGTCGCCGTCGTTGTGGCCGTCGCCGCTGCTGTCGTCACTAATGATGCTTCTCCCCCTCACTAGCGTCGCGAGCGAGCGAAGGAGAAAGGTGGCCGGGAATCGGGTCAGCTCGAGAGTCCGTCCAACCTGGTTTCCTAGTTTTCGGGTAGGGTTTCCCCGGGTCGGACTCGAGTAGGGTTCCGCTAGGAACCCGGGTTAGTTTTTATATTATTTTAATATAAAATAATATTTTAAATAAATAAATAAATATTTTATTTAAAAAAATCAAAAAAATCAAAAAATGTTTTGTTTTAAAAAAAATATTTAAAAAGATGTTAAAAAAATGTTTTATTCTCCAAAAAAATCGAGAAAAGTCAAAAAATAATTTATTTTCCAAAAATATTAAAAAAATATTTTATTTTCCGAAAAATCAAAAGATCAAAAATATTTCATATTTTCCAAAAAAAACCAAAAATTCATGAAAAAGCCAAAAATTCATGAAAAAGCCAAAAAATTCAGAAAAAGCCAAAAAGACTTGTATTTTTCCAAAAAAATGTTTTCCCTCCCAAAAATGCATGGAAAATCCCTCGAACATCGAAAAAAACCTTAGGGTTTAAACAAGATTATGTACCAAAAGGGCATTAGTGATTAACTAGTGTAATCAAGTCCCCGATCCTAATTTCTCTGGTTGCGCAGGAGTGAGTATTTCTCCCGATACTTCACTTAGGTTTTTAATCGACCCACTCCAAATCGATTAGTGGCGACTCTATTTTAAAAATTGATTTACAGGTTAAAAACTCAGACTATTAAAGTCGTGAATTTGTGGACTTGGGAGAGTTCGGGCATAATTAATTTCAGCCGAGCCATTAGCCTCCTTTAGGCGCTCGTACTCGATTGCAGGCGCCGAAAAAAAAAAAGAGGTCGCGACAGCTTGGCTACTCCGCTGGGGATATTTGAGGACTTATGCCATTTTATCTTGTTTAAACCCTTTACTGACTTGTTTTTTTTTTCCTTTTGTGCAGGGTAGTAGCTTAAAGTTTTTTTTTTTTTATTTTGTTAAAATAAAATGTTTTGTGATTATAAACTGCTACGCATCTTTAAATGTTTTAGCACTATACATGGCACACACAACCCGGCCGCCGGACCTGGGCCGCCATAGGATTTCTAGGATGGTGTTAAGAAAGATACGACCTCGAACGCGAGACTACGATGTAGAGGTTGCCTTTCTTTTCCCCGAATTTCTTAGCCAAGGTTAGGAGGGTATGCTGCTAACGCGAGACTGCGACGGGCGGATATCCTTTGAATCTCAACAATGCTTCTCAGTTAGAAATCGAGCCGCACATCTCACGCGCATGTCTTTGTGCTTGCCATTTTTCTTTAAAAAGCAAAATTAGTTTCTTTACTTTTACTCAATCTTTTTATTTGGCCCATGGCAATTTAGGATAAGCTTTTCAAGTCCCAGTTTATATGCGATGGGGAAAGACGATATCCAGTTCATTCCTACTCCCAAGGCAGAGCTCTTTAGATGGTGGGGTCAATTCGATCAGTTTGCCCAAGAGCGTGTGAAGGCCAAAGTCGGTCATCTCCTATCGTTGATCCAAATCACTGTTCGCCCTGAAGTCATACAAGCCATGGCACATTTCTGGTGCCCGAAGACGGTTACTTTTATATTCGGTAGGTTTGAGCTAACCTCAACCCTGGAAGAATACAGCATCATCACTGGAATGCCTTTTGAGAAAAAGCTTGTCAGGCCATCGACAGGTATCATCCCGATACATGGGTTAGCACGGCTTTTAAGAACTGAAGTACATACTATGATACAAATTCTTGAAGATAACCATAATACCTACCCACTGGAATTTATGAATGCATGTTTCCAAAATCAACCTATGACCTAGAAAAGTGAGATTTTCCTCCTGGCCTTTTTCGGGCTCATCATCTTCCCCCATCAAAGAAATGCCATAACTCCCAAGATGGCATGGATAGTTGATCAGATCTTAAGAGGGGGGAATTATGTCAACATGATTTTAACTGAAACTTTCTTGTCCTTTAATCGTTTTAAAGACAACTCAGAGAAAATCATGCAAGCCTCTCCTGAAATTTTACAAGTCTAGTTCTTTTCTCACCTAAGCGAATTTCGAGACTTCATGCAATCATCTGAAACGAATGCTTTTGAAAATCCATTACAAAAATTTATGATTTTAGGACCGTATATTCCCAATCAAAGCTGTTTAAATTGGGTAAACTTCCTAAGAGACCGAGCTCCTGAGGCATTCCAATGGTGTGCTGGTTGGTTCCATGAAAAAAGAGCTCGCTTCGTTTATAAGCGTGATCTCCCAATTCCGTTGCTTGGCTACACCGGCGCCATTCTCTATCACCCTTATCGGGTGGCACGACAATATGGAGCCCTTCAGGAGATCCCATCACCTTCCATCAGGAAGATCTCTTCAGTTCTTTTCAATACAAGCCGTGACTACGCATTCGAAGTTTCTACTGCTCAGGAAACCTGGGACAAGTGCCATCGCAAAAGGATCGTGGTACCTGAAGGGCTTGAGGGAGAAGAAAAAGCCCACCATGCCTTCATGTCCTACATCCATAACCATCGTATCCCGACAAAATGGAAGCCATTAGTCCCTCACTCAATCAGAGAGAGCAGCCCGCACGAGCAAGCAGAGCTCATGGAGAGGGATTTGGGAATGGACTGGATGCATACCTCAGAGCCAGTTCAAGGAAGCAGGCAGTCTCACAAGAACAAGGCTTCCCGTCGCATATAAATTGGCAATCATGTGCCCCTTAATATTAATAGTGTGAAAGTTTCATCCCATTGTTTAGGGACTTTTGTTTAATATCTAGTATTTCATTCTGTCATTTCAATTTCAAGTTTTAAGTGTTAGGAGTTGGCAGTCTACAAATCCTCTTTTGATAAATAAAAAAGCAGTTAGACCATTGCCATGGGTCAATCTTTGTTTACTTCCGTGCTCATTTATTGTTTTCACAACGAGCATGTAATTATGAATCGCCGGCCACCAATAGCTCGCGAATGGCCTCATGCATTAGAGCCCGATCAGAATGATGTACAAAATCACCTCATTAACATTGAAGACGGCGTAGGACAGATGTCCATTGTCCTTCGACAACTCTCGAGACAAATGAAATCCACTAAAGCTAAGCCCAACTCTGTAGTTGCCATCATGACACTTGTAAATTTGCTAGAAAATAGCCAGTACCATAGAAAATAGCCAGTACCATAGACAGTTTGAAAGGATCATGAAAAAGTTAAGCCAGCTGCAAGAGCAGAATCCCATGGACCTGTCCAATTACGCCGGCATTGAGATTCCTGAAAAACTCAAAGCACCTGAATGCGAAAGGTATGCTGATACCTTTCGCCCAAAGACCTACTTGCAGGCCTACTTGGTTCGAAGGATGATTCAATCATACCAATCGAGCTTGACTGGCCCTACCTTGCGATGGTACATTGTCAGGAAGATTAGTCCCCTTAAAATCTGGAGGGAACTAATTCATGTTTTTCACCAAGAATATGATATTGACATCAGCCCTAACATAGCCTTGCCCTACGAAGAACTGATGATCGCGGAGCACGAGGAACCGTTAGTCGCTGAGATAGGAGAAGAGCATATCAATGAAGCCTTGCATGATAAATGGACAGCTGAGCAACATCTTGTTACTGGAAAATTTCCCACTAGGAAAGGCAAGAAGCCTTTGTACGAGATCAAAGACACAGAACCTGTTCGAGACCGAGGCATGACCAGACAACTCCCCAAGCTTACTCCAAGAGCTAGGGTCCAAAGAATACCAACCCCTATCAACCTGGAAAGTGAATCAAACAATGAAACTCTAATGTCTCTCACTTCCCTTGACAGAATCGAGCTGGTGAAACGAAGGGCCCTACTAAAAAGATTTTGGACTAGGGGCCAAGAAAAGAAAGCCTAAGCAAATCAAATCAGCATTTGCCAACGAGCCACCGCACTAAAGTTTCGAGCATTCCAAAGAATACAACTTTGAAGGCTACCATTATCTAGAGTACAACCCTGAAGTCTTCTCGGCCTTAGAATACAATCCCAAGGACTTCCAGCGTTATTTCAATAATGAAACTGACGATTCATCGTATAACTGTTTCCTACTCTCATCCGGGGATGAAGGCTCGTCAGAAGAGGAAGCATACGTCTTTATCCGTTACGATCCTAACGAAGTACTAAGCTCGTCCTGTGACCATGATGATAGCTTCAATACTTCATCCTCATTCGGAAATTTTGACCAAGAAGAAAGTAATAGGGTAATCTCGGTAGAATCCAACTCCCCTGAAACAGAAAAATTCACCATTACAACGGATATGCAGTGGGAAAACTAGTGGCCTAACCAAGATACATCAAGCCCGTCTTGCGCTCATAGGATCATGATCCTTGGAGAGATGTGGATACATAATCTCCGCAAGTATAATGGCACGACTTGCCCCATGACCCACTTGTAGTACTTCCATGCTGAAATGAGTCGGTACTCTGGCCCGATGTCATTCACAACTCATGCCTTCCAAGAGAGTCTTACGGGATCTGCAATACAGTGGTTCATCACAGCAGATATCTACCTCATGAGAGATTGGAATGAGCTGTCTTCTGCATTCCTGCTTCAGTATCAAAGCCAGATTGGGAATGAAGTGTCCTGTCAGAACTTGGTTCACTTCAAAAGAAGAACAATGGAGGATTTCCGAGCATATGCAAAGAGGTGGGAGGCTTTTATGATGCAAACTTACCCTCAGCTGGCCGAAGAAGAAATGATAAAGCTATTCATAGGGGCTTTACCTCGCAAGCATCGTTGTTGGTTGCATGGGTTGCATTTCCATAGCTTCAACGAAGTGGTCCTCTCATGCGAATACTTCGAGTCTACTGGAGGCGAGGAACTCAAAGGCGCGTGATTTCAGAACCGACACTATCAAAGCACTCTTTTACACAGGAGTTTTCATGGGTTTTATTTGTTTTTATAATTTCATGTTTCTTATATTGTCTAGTGTGCTACTGTTGTATTTTCCATTCCAAGTACTCTATTGTACAGTTATAATATTTTGTTTTAAGAGCATGAGACGGTACTCCAAACTAGCCCAGTGATGTTATCCAACCATGAAAAGAAAATATCATCCAAGGAGAATACTGAGAGCTGGGCTTCCTCATGCTTTTTCTCCCCCAAAGACGTATTTTGAAAATGAAAAATATTTATTCACCCAAAAGCTTTCGTCAAAAAAAGATGATAAATTTAAGCACGTTTGTCTTTCTGACTCACTCACTTCATGTCTCAGAAGATCATTCCCATCCCCTTTGACTTAGTGTGACAGGGGGCATTTGAAGCAAGCACATTAGGTGAACTCGCCAAATTCAAAGACACCCTACCAAGAAAATAGGGGCAAATAGAAATAATCATCCTACACCAAAAGATGGTAAGTCTTATTCTCTGAATATAAGTTTGGAAATGATGTCCTCTCTCTTCTATTTACAAGAAATAAAAGATGGGACGTAATAGGTACAGGCATACGGTTGAAATCAAGCCATCCCTAGGAGCTCTGTACACTCCACCTCGCTCCTGCCCAACTCCTTCACAAGCCGAATCAATATCTTTTCCCCACAATGTGCCTGAACAACCAGATGCTGTGGTTTCATTAACGGAACTTCCAGCTTCAACAAGCCCAGAAGCACAAGGAAGGGATCTCTTCTCTTTCTTTGAATTGGCTACTGTCAACAGGGAAGAAATCCCGATAGTTGAAGTGGTCTCTAGCCCCTATTCAAAATGAGGACCTAGAAACCTGACTTCCTATTCAGACGCATGCTCTCGCAAGAAGTAATTGCCATCAGAGAATTGGAGGTTTTGATTGTCCATGTCAGATTTCATAGAAGCTTGAGGTACATGACTTTTTCCCAATGATGCTATAGTTAAAGACAGAAGGAGAAATTCCATAGAAGGAAGGCGTTGAAGATGAATCAACGACTAGCAATCATGCATACATGGTCACAAGTGAGGAAGGCCAATCGAAAGAAATGTTAAACTATGCCAAGACGAAAAGGCTGTCATCGACATTCAAACATCATTAGGAGCTAGCATAGACAAACTCCGAGGAAGGGTAATTTGGTATCGTTTCCAATACTCCCACTATCTGAACCCGCTTTTGACATATTTTCCCTATTTGGTAGGAAGCATAAGGATTCAAGAGCCAAACTTGATGGTCAATATTGGCCAAGTGAGGTTCATGAGAATGACCCGTATCGAATTCACCTGGCTTCGTGTAAAAAGTCGTGTCATCCAGGAACCAATACAGAGAATAATTGAACTAACGAAGCAAGGGACATAGGACTTCGTGTCCCCCTCTCATTTCAGGTTCACCTAATCATCTGCAAACCAGTGAAGGGTAAAGTTGTATCGATTCCAGTTATTCAACTCTTGAAAGAGTTCATGACTAACACATTCCCTTTTGTTTGTTGCAGGATCACCTGACTGTCAAAAGCAAGGATAACAAATCAACGAGAAGCATGTCTTGTTGCAAGATCACTTGACAAGGATAATAATCAATGAGAGGCATGACAAACTCTCCTAAACAAAATGACGTCTTGAGTAATTACCAAAGCAAATGACAGAAAATTTTCAGGCCTCAACTCACATTTGATTTTGGCCAGACTAATTGATCTACTTATACATCTTCTCTTCTGCAGGGGTAAAAGCAGAGATGCCCGATCAGATTCCTAACCCCGATTGATCATTCATGTGTCATATTCCTAAGGACAACCATCAACGTCCATTTGTGAATAACCCTTTTGATGTCCAAGATTTAACATATTTGGAAACACCATTTTGCTAATCCTCAAAGCTGTCAACAAGGTCTTTTTGAGCAAAAACCATTCATTTATTTTGAGAGTATAAACTCTCTCATGTTTAAAATGATGTATGCCTTTTCTGAATGGATTTTTGCATGATGATTTTGTCTGTCTAAATCACTGGTTCCATTGAGAATTATTAGAATAGATAGCTAAATGAAGAATACAAGATTAATCGAGCATGCTGGATGAGGCGCGTCAGAATGATAAAAGGCAAGCCATATCCTACACACAATCTCCCCATCTATACACTTGTGAGATGAGTGTAGAAGATTCCATGGCTGCAAGGTAAAGAGTTCTCTCGCGAATGGTACGATAACCAAAATAGTGAGAGGCATTCCATCGCTCACCCCATTGAGCCCCATACATTGGTGAAGCTTCTCTCATACTCCCGTTAAAGAACCACCCCACACTGGGGCAAGTCGAAAGCAAGTCAGCATCACAAGGTGAGAAAGGGGATAGAAATTTTCTTGCTTGCACTTGCATCAATCTTCGAGTGTCTTTATTGCATATGAACACTCGCGTTAATTTAAGTGCCCTAGAGTCATGAAGAGCAATTCTTTCTTTACGCACTTGTATTCATTGTACAACCCAAGTGAGTTTGTAGTTTTACCCTCACATCGAGACAAAGCAGAAGTTATTGTCATAGCCTGAGCGCCGGTTGAAGATGAAGACTCAAGAGTCTAATACCGGTGCTTCGATTAAACTTGTCAAGATTAGCTCTCAAGCAACAAGAATAAAAAAAAAAAAAAAAACATGGGCATAAAAAAGCAGTGTACTTGGTAAAAAGCAAGGTCAATGCCCATAAATGAAGAACTGGAATAGAAATAGGGGCATGAAAAAGCAGTGTGCCTGGTAAAAGCAAGGCCAATGCCCCCTAGTAAAAAATGCAGCCAAGAAAATGTTACTGTTGTGGTCCATAGAACCTCCATTTGACAGTGAGAAGAAAGACTGGTGACAAATGCCAAGGCAATCACCAGCTCTCACCCTTTTACACATGAATTAAGCCTACATTGCATCCCATTGTAAAAGTCTCTTCAAACTAGGGGCACTTCAATTAACGTAAGATTTCATATGCCTATAAGCATCGCTCGAAGAAGTACGCGCAAGACTATTCTATCTCTTTTCGTAGGACTCTTGACTTGCAAACCTGGAGATGATTGTGCGGCACTTCGTTCATGAGCCTTGACCTCAACGATCCCATTTGATGAGCTATTGACCAAGTCTTCATCACAGTTTCAACAAAGACCTCTCACATTGGTAAAGTCGTACCACTTGCGAGAATACTCAGACCCTTGCTGACATGATGATAGTGAGAAGTGTGGTCCTTATAAATCCTGCATCAATGGTCAGGATAGCCTTTTCCATGAGAGAGAGTGGAAAGTCCTTTCAGACTGAAAGTCCCTCGTCTGGCATGCTCAAGACATCTACATTCTAAATGAAGGTTGTCTTTCAAAATATTCCCCAGTGGAAAACAAAAGATGCAAAACTGACAAAATTATCATGCATGAATCTCATTTGGACTAATGAATTTACAGCTTACACAATCATGTGTGCATATTGTGCAAATAATAGACATACTCTTAGAGATCAGAAATATTGCCAGGTAAGTATATCTCTATTCCCATTTGTCTTAAGGTACCTATCACTGTCCAGGTACTCTCTTATTGACACTCAATCTATTTGAGTCGTCCTTTGAGTTTGGGTGCTTACTGCTGTCTAAGTATCCCCTTGTTTTTGAGTACCCACCACTTGCCGGGTACGCCATTTTCTTGACACTCGACCTATTCGAGTTGTCCCCAGAGTATTGATACTTGTGACTGACTAAGTATCCCTTTATCATTGAATACCTATTACTGTCTAGGTATCCTTATTGTCTTTGAGTACCGGCCACCGTCCAGATACTCCTTTTTCCTAACACTCGATCCGTTCGAGTTGTTCCCAGAGTATCGATACTTGTGATCGACCAAGTATCTCTTAGAATACCTACTGCTGTCTAGGTATCCCCACATCGTCAAGTGCCCACCGTTGTCCAGGTACTTCCTTTTCACGACACTCAACCTACCCGAGTTGTCCCCAAATGATATAGTAGTTGTTCAAGCACTCCACTACGTTGTGCACCTACGGTCACCCATGTATGCTCTCTTATCATCATGATACTTGTACCTGCCTGAGTGGTCCCAGATCATATTATTAAATACTTGTGTTCATCCAAATATTCCAGTACTTTGTAAACCTGTGGCTACCCAGGTGTTCTAGCCCTTTTGAGTGCCTGCGGCCATCCAGGTAAGTCTCGTGCTACATTCAAGTTTATGTTGTCAGGAGGTGAGAGACCTTCACGAATATGCGGGGCACGCCCTCGATATTCCCATTACTAGGAGGTGAGAGACCTTCACGAATATCCCAGGTACGTCCTCAATATTCTCCTTTACCAGGAGGTGAGAGACCTTCACGAATATGCAAGGCACGCCCTCGATATTCCCATTACCAAGAGGTGAGAGACCTTCACAGATATGCGGGGCACGCTCTCGATATTCCCATTACCAGGAGGTGAGAGACCTTCATGAATATGCGAGGCATGCCCTCGATATTCCTATTACCAGGAGGTGAGAGACCTTCACGAATATCCTAGGTACGTCCTTGATATTCCAATTACCAGGAGGTGAGAGACCTTCACGAATATCTCAGGTACGCCTTCGATATTCTCAATTACCAGGAGGTGAGAGACCTTCACGAATATCCCAAGTAAGTCCTCGATATTCCCCTTTACCAGGAGGTGAGAGACCTTCACGAATATGCGAGGCACGTCCTCAATATTCCCAATTACCAGGAGGTGAGAGACCTTCATGAATATCCAAGATACGTCATCGATATTCCAACTACCAAGACATGAGAGACCTTCACGAATATCCCAAGTACGCCCTCGATATTTCCCAATTGCTAGGAGGTGGGACACCTACACGAATATCCCAGGTACGCCTTCGATATTTCCCAATTACCATGAAGTGAGAGACCTTCATGAATATCCAAGGTACGTCCTCAATATTCCCACTACTAGGAAGTGAGAAACCTTCACGTATATGCAAGACCCATCCTCGATATTTCCACACGAATATCTCAGGTATGCCTTGATTCTTCCTTCAGAATTCGTACCTGTGATCGTCCAGGTACCCCTTCGATACTTGTGATCATCCAATTATCCCCAAAGAGTTTGTACCTATGATCGTCCAGGTACCCCTTCGATACTTGCAAACGTCCAGGTATCCTCCAAGAGTTCGCACTTGTGATCATCCAAGTACCCGTCCATTGCATATGATCAGCCAAATGCCCCTTTTTGATGCCGGCAAAGGCCCAAATATCATTCAAGTTAGTACTTGTGAATATCCGGGTACTCATTGATATGCTTGTGAATGTCCAGGTATCTTCCATAAATCGATGCCCTGAGAAAGGTCGGCGCATCCTCCCGAGAAAGGTCGGGTTCCAACTGGTGTCTTCAACAGAAGTCAGACACCCCACAAATCAATGCCCTGAGAAAGGTCGGCGCATCCTCCCGAGAAAGGTCGGGTTCTAACTAGTGTCTTCGATAGAAGTCAGACACCCCACAAATCGATGCCCTGAGAAAGGTCGGCGCATCTCCCGAGAAAGGTCGGGTACCAACTGGTGTCTTCGACAGAAGTCAGACACCCCACAAATCGATGCCCTGAGAAAGGTCGGCGCATCCTCCCAAGAAAGGTTGGGTTCCAACTGGTGTTTTCGACAGAAGTCAGACACCCCACAAATCGATGCCCAGAGAAAGGTCGGCGCATCTCCCGAGAAAGGTTGGGTACCAACTAGTGTCTTCGACAGAAGTCAGACACCCCACAAATCGATGCCCTGAGAAAGGTCAGCGCATCTTCCCGAGAAAGGTCGGGTTCTAACTGGTGTCTTTGACAGAAGTCAGACCCCCAACAAATAGATGCCCTGAGAAAGGTCGGCGCATCTCCCGTCAAGACGACCGAAGAAAGGTTCGGGTCCTAGACAAACAACTTATTGCTCTCATAGGCGACCGAAGAAAGGTTTGGGTCCTAGACAAACCAACTTATTGCTCTAACAGGCGACCGAAGAAAGGATCGGGTCCTGGAAAAGCAATTCCCCGTCAAGGCGATCGAAGAAAGGTTTGGGTCTTAGAAAAAACAACTTATTGCTCTAATAGGCGACCGAAGAAAGGTTCGGGTCCTGGAAAAGCAATTCCCCGTCAAGGTGATCGAAGAAAGGTTCGGGTCCTAGACAAACCAACTTATTGCTCTAATAGGTGATCGAAGAAAGGTTCGGGTCCTGGAAAAGCAATTCCCCGTCAAGGCGACCGAAGAAATATTCGGGTCCTAGACAAACCAACTTAATGCTCTAATAGGCGACCGAAGAAAAGTTCGGGTCCTGGAAAAGCAATTCCCCGTCAAGGCGACCGAAGAAAGGTTTGGGTCCTAGACAAATCACTTATTGCTCTAACAGGCGACCGAGGAATGGTTCGGGTCCTGGAAAAGCAATCTCCTCATGCAATAGGTAAGATGACACCTTGATACTTGCCAAAACTCGGGGTTCACACCCTATCTCACTCACTCCCGGTAAGTAACTACATGTATCTTCTTATCTGTTTTAGTATGTGCAATGTTAAGTTGCTCTTTTTCCGCATAGAATAATAAATCCCAAATAAAATACAATCTACTACGCATGCATGGGTAAAATTGAGGCATCAGTCTGTTTTTGAATGCAACCTCTGCGAGCTCACCTTCAAAGAGGGGCAAATGTTGACACCTTAATTTTAATTAGGTTAATTTTATTAATTAAGTTTTTAATTTATTTTGTCTTTTCGGATAAGTAGATAATAAAAAGAAAAAAAAAACAAAAGAAAAAAAAAAAAAGCAGCCCATTGGGGCTGCGCTCCAGCCCCTCCCCTCTTTTTCTCTCTTGCGAGCCTGACCCCCCTTCTCTTCTTCTTCCTCCTGCCTTCTTCTTCCTCAGTAGCTTGCATCTCACGCGTGGTGGCCGGCGATGCGCGCGAAGGATGGCCTACGGCCGATGGGAGTAGGCCGACGTCGGCCGGAGGGGATAAGATTGCAGGCGCCATTAATGTTGAGCGAGCTTCGCTGGAAAGCTCGATGGGACACCGGTTCAGCCGAGCGGAACCGGATGCTGGCGGCTGAGGCCCTTCGTCGACCAGATTTCCTTCACCTATAAATAGGTGACCGCAAGCATCGTCGGAGTGTGTGGCAAGCTCGAAGATCCTTCACTAAGAGACATCGGGAAGGATTGAAGGGCGAGCGCAGGAGAGAGCTCGAGTCGCGAGCTTAGCCCACCCTCCACCGAGAGACTTCGGGGAAGGCAGGCGGCAAGTGACTTCGAGAAGGTCAGATCCGGCCGGTGGAGGCTTGGATCTGGCCTGAGTGAGAGAAGATTGAGGCCGAGGGTAGGGTTTTCGCGAGATTTGCGCCTCAGATCTGGTTTTTTTGCTATTGTTGTTGCCGTCGTTCGCCCCGACCGAGATCCCGACGCCAGTTGTTGCTGCTGTCCCCCACGAGCTGCTTCTCCTCCGAAGCTTGAAGGGCGAGCTCGAGCTCGAGAGAGAGAGCCTCGGCCAGATCGACTAAGCCCAGGCCTCGCTGACGCCGTCATCGTCCGCCGCGATCGTTGCCATCAGTCTGCCCTCTTCGTTGCCAATCCGCCGCCCGTACCTGCAACCCTTTGTCAGCCACCACCAGGTATCCGCCGCCTCCGATCGCGTAGTCGTCGTCATACCCCCCTCTCAAATCGTGCCGCCGCTGGCCACACCGGCACAGACCCGTCCTCACTCATCCTCGCCGGAATCGTTTTGTCGTCGCCGTCTAGCCCGTCGTCGCCGCCGCCGTTGCTGTCGTCGCCAATGACACTTCTCCCCCTCACCAGTGCCGCGAGCGATCGAAGGAGAAAGGTGGCCGGGAAACGGGTCAGCTCGCGAGTTCGTCCGACCCGATTTCCCAGTTTTTGGGTAGGGTTTCCCCAGGTCGAACCCGGGTAGGGTTCCGCTAGGAACCCGGGTCGTCGGGCCGGGCCGGGCGTCCCCAAACGCCCGGCCACGCGCCGTTTCAAATAAATAAATAAATAAATAAAAGAAAGGAAAAAATCGAGTCGGGCCCTTCCACGTTTTAGGTCATCGACCGGGTTGGACCTAACTGCGATCCGACCCGAGTTATTTTTTATATTATTTTAATATAAAAATAATATTTTAAATAAATAAATAAATATTTTATTTAAAAAAATCAAAAAAAAAAAATTGTTTTCAAGAAAATATTTAAAAAGATGTTAAAAAATGTTTTATTCTCCAAAAAAATCGAGAAAAATCAAAAAATAATTTATTTTCCAAAAATATTAAAAAATATTTTATTTTCCGAAAAATCAAAAGATAAAAAATATTTCATATTTTCCAAAAAAAAAAAACCAAAAATTCATGAAAAAGCCAAAAATTCATGAAAAAGCCAAAAAATTCAGAAAAAACCAAAAAGACTTGTATTTTTCCAAAAAATGTTTTCCCTCCCAAAAATGCATGGAAAATCCCTTGAACATCCAAAAAAAACCTCAGAGTTTAAACAAGATTAAGTACTGAAATGGCATTAGTGATTAACTAGTGTAATCAAGTCCCTGATCCTAATTTCTCTGGTTGCGCAGGAGTGAGTATTTCTCCCGATACTTCACTTGGGTTTTTAATTGACCCACCCCAAATCGATTAGTGGCGACTCCATTTTAAAAATTGATTTACAGGTTAAAAACTCAAACTATTAAAGTCGTGAATTGGTGGACTTGGGAGAGTCCGAGCATAATTAATTTCAGCCGAGCCATTAGCCTCCTTTAGGCGCTCGTACTCGATTGCGGGCGCCGAAAAAAAGGAGGTCGCGACAGTCACGTAGTGGTTTCCAACCAAAATTGATTGAGAGGACTAAATTGGCAAATCATTAAAATGTTTAAAACTAAATTGGCAGATCATCCAATGGTTTATGAATAAATTAGTATTATTGAAACGTTTAGAACTGAATTGGCAACTTATCAAAATATTTAGGATTAAATTGGCACAATTGAAAGGTTTAATATTAAATTAGCCATTGTAATATAGGTTTATAACTTTTTGGATAATTTTGCCAAAGAAACATTATTGTATGTAATTACCAAATCTTAGTAAAGTAACTTTGGAACACGTCTAGTAGTAATTTTTCAAAGACGAGTCATGTCCTCCGGAAATTACAAGGAATCAACTAAATGGACCAACAAACACGTCCACACCCGGAGGTTTATTATAATCAAGTAAGACCAAAGTGCTCGATTAGGCTAGCTACCATCATTTGCATGGAACCCGGGAACAAGTTTTGCCGATACGCCGTTCCGCAAGAAACTTGAGACTCGTTTGATAACTAGTCTATTTTTCGATTTTTTATGTTCTTTTGTTCCCGAAACATGAATAAAATAGAAATCTGTTTGTATACATTAGTTAATTTTCTATTCTCCGGAATATATCAGTGGCCAAGGAAGAAATTAGCAACAAAAATAAAAAGTAAAAAAAAAAAATCTATTTTTTTGTTCTTGAGAACAAAAAGGGAAACAAAGCCACTTTGGAAAAACAAGCTCAGCAAAACCTAATGCTCGTTTTTGTACAATTGACTCAAACCGAGAGAAGACGTCTTCTTCACAAGTAGAGCATGGGCTGCTCTTTTGTTTTTTCCAAAAAAAAACAAAGAACAAAAAAAGAGGCTGTTTTATGAGCCACTGATATGTTGATTGTTAACCTCATCTCTTGAAAATGGTTGTATGTGGTAACCAATGTCGGGTGGTTACAATGTTATGACTATATTATGCTTTAATGCAGTATGCCTGAGAATTCACTATGCCTAAAATTCCATGACTTTGTGTTTCCGACTTTTGTAATGTTATTTTTAAATACTTGACACATTTAATTCTATATCATAATATATTCTGATTATATTTCTTAGGCCATGCCATTCTCTCATAATGAGCCAAAGATGGTATATTTTTTAAAAATTTAAAAAGCACGACTTTAGGATTCTAATTCCACCTTCCTCTTTCAAGAACTTTATATAATCAACTATAACTGGGACATAAATGTTGAAGTGCTTAAAACATACAAGAGAAGTTGTCTTCTTCAAAAACTTTCGGCAAATAAATCAAGCTAATGAAAAAAAAAAAATGCCAGAGTTTATGACGTATGTATGGACTTATAATAATTAGAATCTATTAATGCATTACCATTTGTCTTGTGTTTATTGCAGTTGCCATGGATTTTCAATGTCATTTGTTTGAAGGTTTGATGAGTTTGTGCAAATAAGGGCGCACATAATAACCATTTTACTTTTTATTAGATCTATTTTTCCGTTCTTGAGAACAAATTTATAACATAAATCGATTTGATAACACAATATCATTTTTCTATTTCTATAACAAATTTTTAGTCTAGAAACAAATTTGGAATAGAAATGAGAAGTAAAACAGAATTAATTCTCCCTCTTTAATATCAGTCTCTCTTCGAAACTCCTCCACAATAACCTTAGGACAGCAGTAAGCATGTCCTTTCTCAATTAGACTCCAACTCTGTCCTCCTCATCAACCCTCACTTCACAAGGCCCTCATTGAGACTCCTCCTCCTTGTAGGGTGCGCATGGTAATGCTTCTTGGTTGGGGAACAGTTTCTTTTCAGAAATAGTTCTTTTTTATTTCTACTTTGGGGAATAATTTCTGAGTAAAATAAGGTGTTTGGTAACTACACAAGATTTATACTCTTGAAATAGAAAAAGAATAGAAATGCGTTTGGTACGGAACAATTTCTTTTTTGTATTTATTCATTTTTTTTATTCTTGCTCATGGATTGCTAACTGTCGATCGTCATCGCCCGCCGCTATTGCTGCCGCTATCGTGGGAGGTGGCGGCCGATGGGTTGTGCAACGGCGGTCGGCGGTGATGGTTGGCAGCCGGCGGTCTTGCGGCGGCGGTGGGCAATGATGGGCGGCGCGGCGGTTGGTGATCATACGATGGCGTCAACAATCGACGGCCGACGGTGGTGGGTAGTGGCGGCAGAGAGCGATGGCAATTGACGAGGGGGCAAGTGGCGGTCGGCAGTGGCTTCGGGCGGTTGGAGGTGGCCGTGGCAAGAGAGAAGAACAAAAGAAAAATAAAAAAGAAAATTGGCTTATTTTCTAGAAATTGTTCCCGGGAATAAAAAATTACTTTTTTTTTCTTGTTTCTGATTCAAATCTATTTCCAAGAACAAAAATTTTACCAAGCGGATTTTTATTTTTTTGTTTTTCTTTTGTTCCGAAGAACAAGAGAACAGAAATTGGGAGGAACATAAATATTACCATGCAAGCCCGTAATGTCCTCTTTAGCCTCTAAGAGACAAGCCTACCTGTGCCTCCTCCTGGTTGATGACGATGATCCTCTTCAATCATTCTCTTTCCCATATTTGTTTCATAGTTGTCCAAAGGGCTTGAAGCTTGATTTTTGCGTTTGTGTTGTAGGTTCCATGTTTTGCTTTGGAATTTCCTCGACGCTTTTGTCCCCACCTCAAGCTTTTCACGCTTCTTTGTGGTGAGCTTCTCTCGCCTTGGGCAAAGCCGCCCTCGAGGGCCTTAGTTCAGCTTAGCCCTTGCCAGATTTGGGCAAGGGTCGACTTGCTCGTGGCCAGTGTTCATGAGGGCCTAGGTGATGGTCACTAGGTCCTTGCTAGAAAATAAACGAAAATAAAAGAAAAGAAATTAATTTTTTTTTTAAAAAAATTCTTTAATAGAAATACCCTTGATTGGCTAGCGATTAGCAAGATCAGACCCTTATTTGAGATTAACATGACCACTTCAGGCTCTTATTTGACAGAATGTGCACTTTAGGTCCTTATTTGAGAAAGCCCTTATTTGAAAATTTCCCAATTTTTGATATAATTTTTGATGTGGAGCCTAATTGACATCACATTAGCGCCACATGTTCTTGAATTATATTTAAAAGAAAATAAATGTTAGGTTAGCATTTTCTATCTTTCAATCTAGAGAGCGTTAAGGAAAAACTTGATTAGACTAATTGGAAAAATTTTAAGACTTAATTACATTTTTTTTTTTCAAAATTTTGAGACTCAACTGTCCTTTTACTACAACTTTGAAAACTTCCAGTGCACTTATGCCCCAATTTAAAATGATTGATGTTTGACACACAAGTTGAGTAAGGTCTTTCTTACATAAGTCATTTCCACTGATCATTAATATAGAAAATTATGCTTTTGATAATTAAATAGCATATCTATATCAATGATGATAGAAGTAACTTTCCTTGATCAAATTATATTTTTCCTGTGGGTTGGGTTCCTTTCGTTCAGTAACTTTATTAAATGAATCATAAATTTGTAGATACTGTAGAGAGTGCCAATATTATCTTAAGTTTATAGTATATACATTATGACGATACCAAAAAGAAAAAGAAAAAAAAAGGAGCATTTATTGGAAGGAAAAACCATTTACCGCGTGCTCCGTCAACATCACTTCAAACAGAAAACCATCGATCACCAAGCATCAACAAGCTAACTGAAGACACTGCAAAAGGAAGGACTAATTAGCACGGCAAGGAACATTGATTTTAACGATATATTGCACTGCGGATAGAGGCATTTTTTTAAATGTCCCTCGTGAAAAAGGGACCTTTTTTTTTTAAAGGCTTATTGTGTAGCTTTATTAGTGATGTTAGAAAGATTAGAGAGTCCACTGCAAATGTAAAGAAAATTTTACATAAGCAGTCTAATCAACCGTTGATTGAGGATTTGATTAACTAATTAATCTCTCACCAACCATCCAATTAAGGGTGCATAAGGCTACTTATGAGATGGAGGAGACGATACAGACACTCCTTTTGCTATCCGGAAGATCAAGCACTTGTGCGATACGGTTGACACATTGATTTATGTGAATTCTTCCCGGTTGTAGTACCGAGTTTCAACCGAATATGATTCGAACATCAAACATAGTCTCATCTGCTACAACACGCAATGAATACTAATCTAAGCTTGCACAAGGGATGGTGGTGGAAGCACTGTCAACTCATGCAGAATGACATTCCTACTACTTTGGTTCTCTAGCTACATATTGCTACCTTTCCTGGCCAGAGTGACAGGACATGGACTAATTTAATTTCTTATGAGCCGGATGGAGTCGACGACATGGAAATTTGCATTCTTTTAGTCGCACACGGCACGGGTTGAACACCTTTTTAATATGTGATTAACATAATTTATTAGATCCTTCCCCATATAATAACTTATTTCTATAGGACTCTCTCTTTCCAAGATGAGCCAAGCTAGCTAGCTTCCTTTCTTCTTCTTCTTCTTCTTCTTTCTTTTCACTGACAAGATTTCGAGGACTCCTGCTTCAACTTCGGGCATCTAGACCAAGTGAAAGTGGAGTCATGGGAGAGCAATAGAAGCGCTCTTGTACTCGTAGGGGAGACAGTGGAGTGTTGCATCTCAGATGGTAAGGGTCTTATAGTCAAAAGCATCACTGTCACTTGTACACTCTAACCCAAGTAGTACAGGACTCGTGGAATACGGTAAGAATTAACAAGGATCACCTTGAGGCTATATACCCATGGTTAACTGATAGTGAAGTAGTGGTGTGAGAGAAGTGAAAAGAAACTCTCATCCCTGGCATCAGGTGAGTCTAGGAAGCTGCAAGAGGGGAGATCCGAGTCGCAGAGCAAAGGTCCCCAACCAACGCCGCTACCGGCCGGAGGACAACTTGGACAGTAATTTTCCTGCAAGACAGGGCAACGCAACATACCCACAGGGTTACCTAGCTTGAACTTGTGAATATATGAAACAACACAAATTGAAAAGAAGGGTTTATTTTGGGCTTAATTGGGTTTTTCAGTGTAGCACCCTTTTTTGGCCCATCCATATACATTGCAGGCCCTCGCACCCAAGGATAGGGCCTAGGGGCTATACCGAATGAATCTGAATTGACTTTTGTTTATTATCGCTCCACTACATAATTGAAATTACCATCTTATGAGATTTGTTGAGCCTCATAATTTTAGAATTATTTGTTGGGTCTGGCTTTTAGAAGAAAACCTACATCCTTCAATCAATAAGATAATTAGAAACGGTAAGACAACCAAGAGGATACGACACAGTAAATTCTCTAGGTAACTTTACAAGTAATGTACACATTATTTGGTCTGGCACTTATTTTGGCCGAAGCTACAAAATGGATCTTCTTAGATTAGCATTGGCCATAAACTGGTTGGACATTAGATCAAGAGTAATTACTCGATGTGGGGGAAGAGTGATTGAAATCTTGTAAAAATAACTCGGATGCTCGAAAAAGTAAAAAAAATTGGAAAGAGGTTGACTTAAGAGGCTCGTTTTTGGGGATATGTATGTGGCTTGAATTATTGGGTTAGTTATGGTCCCTGAGTTTATGTAGATCAAGGATTCCATGAAATGCCAAAAACCCAATTAGGATATTATTTCTTTAAACTTAATTAAAAAAGAAGCCGAACTTTATTTGTGTGACTGCTCGGAACGTTTTTGGCCCAATTTTGTCGGCTCCCTTGTCATTTTCCTTGATTTATTTAGTGAAGGTAAGAAAGCTTACATTGGCGGGAGCAACGTTTAATGCATGTTTTTAAGAAGAAGTATCAACCACTTGGAGTTTACTTAGAAGAGGAAGTTGCTGCAGGTTAGGTCCTCTAGTTAAACTGAGATCCAAAAGAAGAGGAAGGAAAAAAAAAAGAAAAAGAGACAAATGAGGTTATTAAGTTATTAAATTTGTGTCCACGATAAGATTACTGAGGGGCTGTTGAACTTTTGGAAAATTGTCCAAAAGTGCTAAACCTATTACATTTTTGTTGATTTAGTTATAAACTTTTTAATTTTTTCAATTGAGTACTAAATATTTTCATTTCTTGTTAATTGAGTCAATCCGGCCAATTTTAGTCAAAATTACTGACGTGGAAGCCAGCGGTGCTATATAGGACTACGCGTGCGACGTTAACAAATTTTAATAATATCTTCTTTTTTTAATTTTTTACTATTTTTCTATTTTTTTCCTTTTTCTCTTTTTTTCTTTCTTTTCTTTTTTGTTTCTTCTTCTTCTTCCTTTTTCCGATCCGACTAGCCTCATTTGCCACAGGTGAGGCGTGGTTGGGTGAGGCTTGGCAAGGGTCGGCCTCGCCTAGGCAAGGTCGCCCTAACTTGGGTGAGGGTTGGCCTCGCTTGATCTAGGTGAGATCAGCCTTGTCTGGCAAGGCAACCTCACCAAAGCTAGGCAAGGGATCCCTCACCAGGACTCACCCCAAGTCTCACTTGGGCGAGGGCGAGCCTCGCCAAGGCTCACCCATGCCTAGTTACACCTCCCCTATAGTAGGCGAGGCCAGTTGGCTCTACATGGCCGGTGGCCGACCACTAGCAAAAGGAAGAAGAAGAAGCAAAAAAGGAAAGAAAGAAAAAAATAATAAAAATTTTAAAAAAAATTATTAAAAATTATCCGCATCAACACCGATAGCCTTACGTGGCACCATTGGTGTCTAAGTCAGCAATTTCTGGTCAAAATTAACCATATAGACTCTCTTGACAAGAATTGAAAAAGATTTAAGACTCAATTGGTAAAATTGAAAAGTTTTTAATTTAATTGACAAAAGCGCAATTGGTTTAGGACTTTTTGAACAATTGTCCCATTGAACTTCATACCATTTGAAGATTGGCATGAGGGTGCAATGGTCAAGAATGATTTATGACATTAATTTTAGAAACGACCCGACAAAATCGATAAGTACATGAAGAACAAGTCATATCAAGTGAACATCCGTGGGACATCACAGATCAATTTCCACAAAGTTAATCGGTTTTTCAATTTCTTGTCGGAGAAGCAAATGCACGACGACATGAAACGCAAATTGTGGAATACGAATGCTCATGACTTACTAGAATAAAATAAACGGAAGTCGTGGGAAGGGTCAAGCACACAACGTATTCGAGTTGATGTGGAGGAGAGGAAGCGTGGATTGACGCCGTCATGTACTTAGTCCGCTTGGGGATCCTTCGAGGAACCTTCGGCTTTGCTGCGTGATACAGAACATCAACCGAACACCAGAATCAAGAGTCGCTCTGTCGGTCGAGGACATCCTTTTCCCTAATCGTGACAAGGACTAGAAGTACATCAGCCGGTACCTGTTGATGGGTGATCATTGGCCCCTTTTGTCGAGGACCATAAAGGGAAAGGACTTCATATTTCCCAAGGCAAACTCAGGTCTAATCTTATTCAGATTTTGTTATGTTGGGAGAATGATTGAAAAAACTGTTGAGAATAATGATTAGAGACTTAGGTTTCATTTATACATTGTTAGAAGTACATTATTTTTCATATGCCGACTTTTTCTCCTTATGATTCCTTTTGTGAAGAATCATACCGATTGTTATTTTGTTAAGCTTGCAAAATCATTTCGCTTAGGATCAATATTTGAGCATTGCCAAGGATCAACCGTGAAAACCCAATCTAAATCTGAAGTGGAGTATGCCTCATTGAAAGTGAGAACAAACCTAAGCTATTTGTGCTGTTGAGGTCAAGACTCACCCTTGGTTTAATAATAGGTCTATCGCAACATGAGAGTTGACATGTCTATGTAATTCTTTTTTCCATACATTCCATATTTTTGACCGTTGAGATGAACTGTTTAGTTACTTTTTAAAAATAAAACTATCCACCATCTCAATGGTATCAGAAGATTTACACGGCTTATGTACCCGATATTATCCAAAACAAAACCATCATGTTAGATATGAGATGTGTAAAAAAGGGGTTACACCGTCTGTGTACCTACTATTTTTCCATAAAACGAATTAGATTCTTCTCCAGGGTCTATGGTTTCGCCACGTAGTCTAGTTCCAACTAGAAAGAACTAAGAAAGAACCCACAGACTAGGCGCGGACTGCGAATAATCACTTGCGCACGTGAGCAGGCCGTTAATCTCGATCGACAGACTTCTTTCTCGGTGTTTCCGTTGACGACCGCCTTTTAAAATAATTCAGAGATGTACAGAAAATGTACTAATCGATAATCAAAGTGACGGCCGAGGTGATGAATTGTCTTTCTTAGTCGTCATACGCATTTTCGTTAACCCTTCTTTCTGTCGAAGCGGGAACCTTCAAGGAAACTCCACCAACACGCACATTCCACCGACCAGACGACCGAAGACTAACGACCATATGTATAAATTCCCCATCTCTCCACCCGACAAGACCAGGCTTCATCTCCCTCTCTCCCTCCCTCCCTCCCTCTCTCTAAAAGCACGACAAAGAAAGGCCGATGGCTTCCATGGCTTCCATGCAGGAAGCCATGAAAGAGAAGGAATCAGCAGTGAAGGGGCAAGAGCTGCTTCTTCATCCTCCCCGCGGACGCATAAAGCGTCTCGTGTTCGCCTGCTTGTTCCGCAGCTTCAAAGCCCTTGTGGGTAAAATCTTCGGCTTTCTTCTAGGCCGCACCGCCACGTGCACCCCTGCATCAAATCACAAGTTACCTCCCCTGTCATCGCTTTCTCGTTGGGGTTGGAGGAAGAAATCATCCTAGACCGCTCGATAGTGTTTATGGTAGTAGCGTTCGGTTCCTGAGTTCCTTGTCTTGTTCTGCTTTTGTAGTAGCTTTCGGCGGGAAAATGGCTCCGTCTTTTTCATCTGACGTTTCTTAATTTCATCCGACATCTTCCGTCACTTGTTTTCAATCCTTCGCTGGTTCAATTGTACATTTTGTCTTGGTGATATGAGCAATCCATCTTGGAATCCCCTTCAGGTGAAAAGGGGTATTTCCCACGAGGCTCTCCCGGTTCACAACCTCCCCTTTCAGGGGGTAGGGATCTCACCCTGGATTCCCACGATGCCTTCTCCAAGGTTGCCTGGGCACGGTACAGGAAGATGAAAGGGGTGTTTCCCTCCCGATTCCCGGTTCACACATCCCCTTTCGGGGGGGGGGACGCCCCTTTTATCTTCCTGTACTGCGCCCAGGTAGCCCTGGGGAAGGCATCGCGGGAATCCAGGATGGGATTCCTACCCCCTTGAAAGGGGGGTTGTGAACCGGGAGAGCCCTATGGGAAATACCCCTTTTCACCCAAAGGGGATTCCATTGAAACGGGAAGCAATTTAAGGTCATGTTTAGGACCTGTTTGATGTTCCTTAATTTCATCCGACATCTTCTGTCACTTGTTTTCAATCCTTCGCTGGTTCAATTGTACATCGTGTCTCAGTGATATGAGCTATCCATCTTGGAAAGCCACGTCATCCTATGGTACTACAGGCTCGATACATAAGAGAAAGATGAATAATATGTGTTGTTCGATCTTTTGGGCAGGGTATTTTCTTTGTTAGCTTCCAAATGGCCATATTTTTGTTTGTATCAGTCCCAATCAGCATCAGTTTTTGACAGTTTAGTATAGGAAAAAAAACAAGAAATCGTATCATTTCAATTTCAATTGGGTACCTTACCCGAAAATAAAAAAATCCAATCCAATTGGAAATTAGACAAGAAACCGAGAGATGTAGGCAACTAGGCATGTCCCGCATAGAACTTATTCTAAAATGGAGGAGGAATACAAGATTGATCCTCGTTAACCCCCACCCCACCAAACAAAAAAAAAAAAAAAAAAAAAGAAGGAAAATTGATCCTGATATATTGTGCTACATTAATTCATCACCTATGGGGAAAGTTTATATCCATGTGCGGTCGATGTTGCTTAGAAGGTACAAAGGTACCCAAAACTCGCGGTACGATTGCACTCGGTTGACTTTTCCAGAGATAAAAAAAAAAAAATGTATTAGTTGGAAATAATAATTAGAACTATTCGTGACCTGAGCAGCTCGAGTCAGTGTACCTCACGTGCAAATTAGTAGGCTTGAAATGTTTTTGCAGGCTCAATTGGCCCGATGATCTTATGGGCCCCAAGTAGGTCCATACGATTTAATGGATGATATTTGTTAGATCTATACGATCAGGGTAAAGCAAAAGTCACCATGACTAATGATCCCACGAAAAGCCGAAACCCCAAGATAAATCTTTTTTTACTTCGTTTATTGGTGCGCAGAATGTTTTGGGCCCAATTTTGTCATCTCACGTGTCATTTTCTTTGATTTAATCAGTGAAGCTAATGGAGCTTACTCAAGCGGGAGCAATGTTTAATGCATATTTTTAAGAAGTATTATTAACTATTCGGAGTTCACTTGGAAGGGGACTGCGCAGCAGGTTGGTTCCCATAGTTAAACTGAGATCCAAATGAAAATAAAAATACAACTGAGGGAATTAACTTATAAAACTTATATCAACAATAAAGTTACTATGGGCGTGTTGAGCTTCATATCCATAATTTACGAGGTTGTGATTTGATAAGAATGATTATACGAATTCAACTTATAACTAAAGTATGTGGACAAGTGGTGATTATACGAATTCAACTTATAACTAAAGTATGTGGACAAGTGGGTCATATCAGACAAACAAGTAGGGAACATCAAATCTCAATTTCGAAAACTGAATCATTTTTTGACATTGAAGAGCTGAAAACTGAGGGTTCACTTTGGGCTTGGCTGGGCTTTTCAGCGTGGCACCCTTTTTTTTCTAGCCAATCCAAGTATTAATTGCAGGCCCTAGCCCATAGGAATAGAAGTGATTACTGTGTATCTGAATTCACTATAGCCTAGGATCGTTCCAAGACCCAGTTGAAAGTACCATCTTATGAGATTTGTTTAGCCTAATATTTTTTATTATCATTTGTTGAGTTTGACCGTGAGAAGAACCTATATCATTCGCTCAATAAAGATAATTAGTAATGGGTCCGACAAGACGGCAAAGTGATTCAATTAGGAAAGTCTGCAGGACGTGATTAGGAGATGTATGACATGGTAAGTTCTTTAGGGAGATTTGTGATGTATATGTTACTAGTTTGCCAAAGCTACAATGTTTACCTTCTTAGATTGGCAATGGCCATAAATAGGTCAGAAATCAGATGAAGATCAGTGAATATTCAATGTGGAGGACAACATATTCAAATCTTGTGAAGATTAGTTAGATACTTGAAAAAAAAAAATCAAAAAAATAATAATTATTATTAGAAAAAGAAGAGTTGGTAAGAGGTCAGCTAAGGCTCTATTTGGTGACACTCCAAATAGTGTCTTATTCTATTCTTTTATTCCTCGAACCAAAATAAATAAATAAATAAATAAATCTATTTGGTCAATTTTTGTTCCTAAGAACAAAAATTCTTTTTTTTTTTTTGTTCCAGGGAATATATTTATAACATAATCAAGAAGTAGAAAAAGTTGCTTTTTGTTTTCAGAAATGATTTCAAAATCAAGCTCAATCATTTTCTTTTATTTTCTTCTTTTCTCCTTCTCTCTTCTTCTTCCTCCCAATCGGTCAACATTACCGTTGCCATTAGTAGTTGTTAGCGACCAACTAGGTGAGGTCCAGTGAGTTCACCTAGCTATTGTGAGCCTCTGGCGAGCTCGCCAAACCTTACCCTAGCCTGATGAGGCTCCGGCGAGCTAGCCAGATCTTGCTTATCCAATCATCAGCCATGGTAGTGGCCGGCGACTAGCCACAAAGGAGGAAAAAGAAGATAAAAGGACAAAGAAAAAGAAAAATATAATAAAAGTATTCAAAATTTAAAAGAAACAAAAAAATTTAAGAGTCCTATCAAATATATTTTTATTTGGGAATAAAAAGTTTAGATAGTTT